>JAGFPH010009902.1:0-28497 GCA_018207615.1 Philaenus spumarius | reverse complement strand
TCGGCGCAGCGTGTATATAGGTCCCTTTTGGCTGCCATATCTGTTTGGTATGGGTACATTTAGCTGCCGGCAGTGTTGTCAAGTCGAACAGGTGTATATCTCGACTATTCGGCTGCCGGTGTCAAACCTACATAAAAGGACATTTTAAGCAACTATCAATTTTTAAAAGTGTTTTTAATTATATTTTCTTAGAAATCTTTCATAATTTTCTGGGAAAAATGTATTTCTGTATGGCTAAATGAACTTAGCTGTGTGCTTTTCTTTAATTTAAACCCCTTGTTTGAACTCCAAAGAAACCAGCTTGTATATCTTCACTCATAATGCCCTTCCTTTTTTTAATAACCTATATAGAAAATTAGTAATTAGGAACTTTTAAAATTAAAACTGCCATGGTACGAATGTAATAATAATAATAATTTGTATATTGCTGGACAAATTAAATTGCATAAAGCATGAACAACAGGAAATAAAAATCAAAATAAGTAAGTCTAGTAATAACTAACACTTATATAATAGAAGTGATGACAAGCTCTTCTTCTTTCACTCAAAAACTCTTTTAAATTGTAGTAAGTCTTAGTTTTTAACAATGTCTTGAACCCTTTCCTTTTGAACTTGTTGGTAAATGGCTAAAAAAGGTTTTCATACTTTAAATGGTATGTCTTTTATTATTTGATGTTTTGTGATTTGGTATGGCCAGTTTATTTGTATTCTTCAAAATTTTTATATTGAAGTATTCTTTTAAATATTCAAAATATTTTTTGGAACAAAATATATTATAAAATATAAATAGATGTAAGGGTTAATAATTAGTTTTATTTAAAGATAGTCTTGCAAGAATAATTTTGCCTTTTTTCCTGCTCAAATAGATTTCTGTTTTTGTAAAATAAATAGGTTTTGGATATTAGAATTTAAGTTGCCCCAAATAATAATAGGATAGCTCAATTTAGGGATAATTAAACAATGATACACCGATAGTAATGCAGTTTTTGTACAAAATGTCAATAACCCAATAACCTTCTGATAAGAAAAATATTTGATGAAATTTAATCACTCAAAGAGTTTAGATGTTCTTAAAATTTAATGTTGTTGTCTAGTTAATTGTATTATTTTGTTTTTAATCACTTTAATGAGCATTTTTTTGACTGGATATCTTATGTCGTGCCGTGTATTTTAACTTTTAACTTTAATCAGTTTAATGAGCGTTTTTTGACTGGACTTTCAAGTCAGAACGGTATGAGTCATACAACACAACACGCCCCTTCTGTCTCAAGGTCATAGTCGAAACTTTGCTTATTGCTGCCACACATCCCCGACTCCAAGCCGACACTTCAACATTACATACATCCTGTCCGGTGTGTATCCTGTTTAGTACGCAGGGCAATTTGGAAATTGTAAAGTGATTAATCTTGATTTTTTCAATAATATCTGTAGTAAAATCACAAACTTAATGGACTTAAAAGTGTTACATCAACAAATAAAATAAGATAATATGTGGCATTTCCTTATCAGCCAAAAAGTTTAGCCGATAATAATGTCAAAATTAACTGACGACTCCATAGCAACCTGCAACTATAACTTATTTAAACGTACACAGTTATGGAGTTTCATTAGCAAGCAAATTAGTTTGACAGAGCGGGGGCTCGTTCTACTGCTGAGTGCCGCGAAAATTGTGCGCATTGCACTTTCACGGCTGATACTAGCAATATATAAACGTTAAGTATGTCATGTGATACACAATTTTAAAGCTCTTAAAAGGGGCTAAAAGTTTTGTTTGAAACATTTCTGTGTAAAATGTAAGTGTAAATAGTTGGAAACCAAAAAGTAAAATTACGTAATTAAATATATACATTTTTATCAGCTTGTTTACAAATAACTACCAAACGGTAAAAGATACGATAAAAAGGATTAGGACATTAATTAATTGTAGAATAAATTATAAGAAAGACAACGAAAAAATGTACTCCAATACCTTTAATAGTTTTTGAGATAAACGCGATTTACGAAACCCTTGCAATTTCTAACTTTGGGGGGCGCTGGGGGGAAACAAGGGGGTAGGGGTGGGGACTTTTGGCAATACACTTGTTTAAAGTATAGTAATCGATGGGGAAAAAATTAGCTTTATACTATTTTTTCCTCTATCGGGTATTTTACGACACAGGTTGACTGGACTAATGGTCAAAACCAAAATAACTCCAAACACCCAAACCCAAATAGACCCGGTCCACCAAAACCTACTCCTAATCAGAAGCCGAAAAACTAAATAAGTAGGTTCTGCCTAGAAAGACATTATATTTAGGAAACACAGGGCCGTGAATAAAATAACAATAAATATAAATAACGTAATGATAAAGTTAAATAATAATAAAAAGGTAAAAATAATGTATTGCCATTGGCTAGGATCGAACCTGAAACCAATGTATATTTAACCGAAAAAATGAAAATAGTAAACAGAAAGCATTAGGTAGTATTCATTATAACATACGGGATGACTTGCTAAGTAATCAAGATACAGAAAAAGCCTATAGAAGAGATTCCGGCAAATTTCGCGGAAATTGAACTTAACCCGGCGGTACTAGAGATTGAAATCGGTGCGGATATAAGTGTAGTACAATTAGATTACTTTGAGCATTTAAAAGGCAATGATGTAGACATTTTGGAACTCCTGTAACAAACGTTGAAATAGTTACCGCGTTAAAAGGACGGATACAAAAAATAAACAAGCAAGCTATGGTTACAGTTAAATTGGGGGCAAAAAAAAATAGACATGAAGTTGTTAGTCGTAAAAGGTTTATGGTCACGTGTGATAATGGTTGTGACATATTATTCGAATTACAAGCCAGAATAAACATGGAAGACAAATATATTAAATTTAAAATTCATAAAGAAGTGCAAATAACGTTTATAGAAAAACAATCGGCCATTAGGAAAATAAAAGAAAAATTGTTTTAATATAAACTCAAGGTAGAAAAATAATATAAAAGATGTTAACGGAGTAGAAATAAATAAAAACAATTCAAGTAAAATTGATAAAGTATTAATAAAGAATGATTCAAATAAAGAAAATGTAGGAGAAGTAATAACATTTCTAAGGTAGTAGAAACTGAGTTACTTATGAAAGTGAGTACCGAGGATAGGATAGTGGTTGGAGACGCTGGTATTGAAAAAGGATGTAAAGGGACGCAGATGGGCACAATTGCTAAGGAGAAAAACGCGGGTAGGTTACAAACGGAAATAGGGTTGAAGCAATTCGTATCTAAGGAAGTGCGACTTCAACGAGGGTTAAATATAAATAAAAGAGTCATTACTGAAGGTTTCACAAAGGAAGCACAGGATACATTTTTGCGTCGAAATAATAATAAAAAGAAAAGAAGAAGCCTATTAAAAAGTAATCCAATGATAAATTGTTGGCAAAACACTGTAACGTCAAAAACATGACTTTATGAGAGCGACACTAACCACTGTAATTCAACAAGTTACAACATTGGACGTGACCTTGAACGGAGCGAAAGGAAACCTTTAATCGGAGCAGGAACACAAAATAATGTCTGCCACATAGTGCATGCGTACAGTATGGAAAATGCATCTTATAATCTTTTCTAGTTGCCTGTGCAAATTCTACCAAATGTTTTCAATAATATGGCATATAATCATATCTGCAGACTACCGTGCAGTTTTTGGTTTCTAATTGAGCAAGGATACCTGGATACCTGAGTTTTATTTTATTTAAAAAAAGATTTATCGTGTTTTCCAATAACATTACTAGTATAGAGATTCTATCCAACTGAGCTGTCGATTTCTTTGACATCGTAATGAATTGGTGCGAGGTAGCTTGACGGAAACACGGACATTTCGACGGTACTCCATGATCATATTTTCATGAATTAGCAGGGTATTTTGTTAGTGTTTTGGGCCGTAAAATCCCTTTCCCGGCTTTTACATAGGCTTATTCTGCACGAGAGTCTACCCAATACTATATTAACTCGACCGTTTCACATTTTGGCTGTAATATGTATGTGTGTGTGTGTGTAGCTTTTTTGTGTGAAACGTTGAGGCGATAGCCCATAGGGGATTAAACTAACAATAAAGTGCACGGAAAGTAAATTTAACTAACTTTAGTAGCGTAAAATAAGATCAAGATCCACTCCTGTGGTCCTTGAATAAACGGCCACTATGATAAATATGGAAAATAAATTTGAAACTCCTCACCTTACTTCGTTAGGGATGTAAACTTTTTGCCTGAGATAAATAAAGATTAAAAAAAATTTCCCGAAAATGCATAGCAAACATATAGTTTATTTTTTTTTTTTGAGTTTCATGATTTTTGGTATCCAAGTCACTTCATAAAATGAAATAAATACAGGAAATAATTATAAGTATATTACCCGCTTGTTAGTTCGTTGTGTGACTGCTTTGATTCGTTTTACTACGACGCGTTTCGAGACCGTAGTCTCATTATCAAGTAAATAATATATCACTCCCCCCCATGTCTCCAAAATTGTCTGCTTACAACAGCTTCATCCACCGCCTTCTCCCTATACCACTAAATAAACAGGACTTCCATGATGAACTTAACACCATAAAGCATATAGCACAGCGAAACGGCTATCAAAGTTCAATGATCGACAAATTATTACGTAAACACATGAAAAGGACATCCATGCCACGTAAAAACAAGGAAATTAATAAATTTGTCTCGATCGAATATTCTAACATTGTCCCTATGATGCTAAAAAATACATTTAATAAACACAAAGTTAACATCACGTATCGAACAAATAACAATGTTCAAAAAATATTGCGTCATAAACGGTCGACACCAACAGAAAGGAAGTCAGGTATATACAGAATAAACTGTAACGATTGTGACCGCTTTTATATTGGACAGACAGGCAGAGCACTTAAAGAACGCTTTAAAGAATACCTGCTGCACAATAACATGCGTAAAATGAAGTCAAATTACGATCAACATTTAATAGACTATAACCACAGTCACATGAATTTCATCAATAACTTGACACCTCTTCATTATTGCGTAAAGGTTAGTTTAATGAACGCCATAGAAGAATTAGAAATTTATAAAGAATTCAGACATAACCCAGATAAGTTACTGAATGATCAGCAATCTTTTCAATTAAACGACCTATACGATACTGCCCTCGGTCAATGAACACCTTACAAATAGACTGCTTAGTTTAGTGTATCGTAGACGATGAGATGGAGTACACCAACCGACTTAATCCGTGTCGCACAAAAAATTATTATGTGTTGTGTATTTTTGTTTTTATTGTGTTTGTGTTTTAGTGTGTATATGACAACCTGAAAAGTAATATATTATTTACTTGATAATGAGACTACGGTCTCGAAACGCGTCGTAGTAAAACGAATCAAAGAAGTCACACGACGGACTAACAAGCAGGTAATATACTGATAGTTATTTCCTGTATTTATTTCATATAGTTTATGATTATACAGCTACACAGACCCGCGGAGAAAATAAAGAGCGATGATTCGAAAGAAAGAAAGAAACAGAAACCATCTTTTAGTCAATAAAACTCCAATATAAAAATCACATCAGAGGCAGGGTTTTTCAAAATAAGGAAATAATCAGGAGTTCCTGCAAACGTGAGACAGAGCTTCGAGCCACATCCTTTAAAACAGGATGCAGTGTCTCATTGCAGCGTTGCCAGACATCGGCCGCCAGATTTGCGCAGAAATTGCTAAAATGAATATCCACTTGTGAACCGTAGCGATGCTAGCACTCCAAGACATAACTTTTTGGAACTAAAAATATACACTAGGGTCCCATTTGACTGCCAATACAAATCAATTTTATTCGTCATTAATCATCATTATAAGACAGAATAACAGGGTCTGCGATTTGGCGGCCGTATACGGCTTCCATTTAGAACCAGCCGCCAAATCGTGCCATATAAGGCAGCCAAATGGTACCTAATCTTTATGTACAATTTAATGATACCCTAAAACGTATTCTGGAGACCACGATCAGTGCTCATTTACTACTCCTGACCTTAGGTCTTACCATAAGAGTCACTGCAATAGCTTATTTTCCTATGGAAATTCGCTAATATTATACAGGATGTTTACTAAAAACCCTTTAGGACTTCGGGATATGGTTTATTACATTAAAACTAAGAAAAAAGTTCCTGTGAACATATGTCCTAAAACGCTTAGTTTTCCGTCTGTCTGTCTGTATGTGTTTTTTACAAAGTTTTAAATAACTTTAAGACTATTTAAGGTATCAACTTCAAACTTGGTACATATTTCCTTACTAATAAGACCTAATTTTGTACCAAGTATCAAGTTTCTACTTTGTACTACTTCAAAATGGCGGCCATTTTAATTTTTAAAAGCTTAATATCTGAAAAACTGTAAATTTTACAAAAAATCTTAATAATCTGTATATGGTCTTTTAGGAAATTAAATTTTCGCAACTTTTTTGTTTCGTATACATTTTTGTAAAATTTACAGTTTTTAAGTAAGATATTAAGCAGTTATAGAAAAAAATTTAACAAGGAACTGAAAACTGCTGGCAAGAATTGGTTGTATGGTTTTTTGTCAAGGCACAAGAATAAGCTTTCTTTGAGAACTCCAGAAAAAACTTCTATTTCTCGAGCAATGGGTTTTAATAAAGTGGCCATGAACAAATTTGTTGACCTACTGGAAAGTTTATATTTGAAGTATACATTTTCTCCAAACGATATTACAATGTCGATGAAACGGTCATCACTACAGTCCCAAACAAACCATCTAAATTGCCAGCCTTACGAGGAAAGAAACAAGTTGGTGCTTTAACATCGGCTGAACGCGGAACTCTAGTAACAGCTGAAACTTGTATGAGTGCTGCAGGCCTGCAATGTGGTATGAGTGCTTGTAATTACATGCCTACGATGTATGTTTTCCTAGGGTAAGAGAAAACCTCCTTCTACTTGATGAAGCTCCTCCAGGAAGCTTTGCAAAGTTTCATCCTAGTGGGTGGATGCAAAGTGATATATTCCTCTTCTGGTTTAAAAGTTTTATTGAATTTTCCAGACCAAGTGCTGAAAAACCAGTTCTTTTAATACTAGATGGACATGCGACCCATACAAAGAATCTTGAGCTCATCAAGATGACTCGTTTAAACCATTTAGTTTTGCTGTGCTTGCCCCCACATTGCTCACACCGTTTGCAGCCTCTAGACGTTACCTTCTTAGCACCTTTTAAGCACTTTCTATCAACAAGAAGTTCGTTCCTGAGTTATTGTCACATGTGCCTTTTTGAATACTTCAATTTTTATTAAAATTCCTTCAATCACAACACTTTCCTATTATACATTTCAATCTTCATTACAAACTTTCAACAAAAAACATTTCTAATCGTGGATTACATAGAAATACACCGATTTCTATTAAATTTTAAGTTCTTCCTATCTCAATCAACTAACACCAGCCATCTTGTCTCTCTTGTAACTGCAGGAAGTCTCCTGCATTCTCTAACTTGTTACTTCCGATATTGCAGCCATGTTGTCAACTTGCTTGCACTGTTGTCAAATTGTTTTTTCTTGTTAACACAAACTTTGATGTTATATTGTTACGTATTTAATATATTTTGGAATGGAAAACTGATTATTGTTTCTTTTCTTTTATTTTGTTGCTATTGTCACTTTTTGTATTATTTATACCACTGAAATTGTTTATATGAGGAGCGCCTGATCAAAAGCAAACATGATGTCACACAGATCAGATTTTTCAGTATTGAAGAAAAACTGTGTTTTTTTATAATTTTTTACGCTTTTCTTACAACTAAACTCATTAATCTCTTCCTTTGGGCATCTAGAAGCATCCTAATATGGTCTTACAGATCAAAAATTCCTAGAATTGAAAATAATTAGTGTTTTAGTTTGGACATGTTTGTTTTTGACTGAATCCACAGTGACATGTTTGCCTTTGATCGGACACAATAGTGACATGTTTGTTTTTGACTGGACCAACTGGGAAAGGGAAAACAAATTTAGAGAGTAGTACTTTAAACACAAGATTTATTGAAGGCAAAAAATCATTAAAAAGATGTAAAAACATACCTAAGTTAGTACCTAGTAAATATGGTAAAATATAAAAACACTTTTAATATTATTTTTCAAATGTGAAGACCGCAATCATCTTCCAGGCAGTCACAATCATTTTCACCATCTTCAGCCTGTGGGGCCGTTTCAACTTCATCGTCGTCCACAGTGATCCCATCGATGATTTGAGCGTACCAATTTCTTCCTTCAAAGCCGGTATCGCTTCTCCATGATTCACCATAAATTTCCTTGAGGAGGCATACATTTAAGACATAAATTGTCTTTCTTTTTATCAGCTGAAATGCCATGTTCCAAAGGCAATAACGGCATTTCGAAGTTTCTGATGGATATTGCAGTTACCCCTTTTTTCCGAAGATTTGTTGGGACTACTTCATCTTCGAACCTGTAGAAAAATTGACTAACCACTTCAACAGAAGTTCTGTTTTTTGTAAGAAAGATTTTCTTCCTGTCCTTGATACCAAGCAAGTTCTTATACAGCTTGGAAAGAGATTTTACATCTTTAATGACCCAATCTGCACCAAGAGATCTCACAGTTCCAAAGGTTGAATAAAGTTGCTTATATTCTTCTGGAGTACAAATGGTGGGGTTTTTCCTCAGCAACTTTTCTACCCTTCCAAATACACGATCTGCAGGCAAAAAACTGTGCCCACGAACTGGAAAGTGAAGTGTTATTCTTTCAATGGATAGACTGTTTTGAATCAAAAAATGAATTAAAGCATGGAGATCAATATTATTCTTATTTTGCCCTGAGCAACCATCACAAAAAAGTCTAATATTTTTCTTTCGTAAGGTCTCTATGTTCAACTTGAAAAAATCAAGGAGCGCTGATGAAATTTCTGTTGACCCCCTACCTGCCTGATTTTCAGTCCATGTGTAAAATATGGGAGTTTTTGAAAGGCGGTCTACCACACAAAAACAATAAAAACTGATTTGACGAGAGTAAAAAGCTGGTTGTATAGATGTTTTTGGCAAGCACTGAACTTGTTGCAGATCGAAAACGAACGTTGCTGAATCCTCATTATTAGGCTTCCTCAATAGTTCATAAAATGCTTTAGCTCTAATTTTATGGATTCTCTTTTCAAGCATTAACTTAGCTTTTTTGTCAACGTGTTTTTCATTTTTTATCTGCAAGGTAAGCCTACTGCATAAAGTACATACGTCTGATGCTGGTGATTTGAAGCCAATATTAAACTCAAGAAAAACACGACGAAACATAGCGCGAGACACTTTCAAATCATCAGTCTGTGAAGCATTGTACTTCTCTCTGAGTTGTTTTTGTGACAATAAGCACTGCAAGTAGATGCGAACTGACTTCTTCCTATTGTAGTGGGACTTACACCCTTTCAAGTTTCCAATGAATTCTCGCAGCTTTTCTTTTTTGGGGCTGACAAGTGCGATTTGCGGTCACACCCCCTATTCTCCCTCACTCCCTCTCCTGATTTCACTTTTTTACATATGTTGTTAATCCTATTGTTCTTTAGGCACACCAGAGACATACAATTTTTTTTACAAACATTAACAATAATTCCGTTCTTTGTAGGGACCTTGTAACCAACGTTAAATGAACGAGGTTTGGCTTTCTTACCCTCAGAAGCAGTTTCTTTCCGTGGATGTGGCCTTCCAACATCAGTCAAAGTCACCCAGCTAGCGATTTAGTTGTCTTGCGCTAGTTTGTCCGCAGAAGAAAACAACAAAGAACGAATAAAAGACGCATCAGTAGGATGCATTTTATAGCAGCAAAACGTTTGGTTTTGTGCTTGCAGCCCACGAAAATGTTGCTGCAGGTTGGTGCACTGTGACGTCTTTTTTTTTGCTGCAATCTTCCTATTTTCAACCTTCTTGCGTTTCTTCTGTCCTTCACTAACACTTACTAAACCGTCATCACTCATTGTCAATAATTATGTGGATCACAAAACTAATTAATATTACAAAAATAAACATAAAATGCCCGACAGTTCGTTAAGAGAATTCACAGTACAATAAATAGAGAAGTAGATACTGGACTGAGGTTACCATGTGCATATAACAGCTGTGATCAGCTGTTTGTTCCTTTCTTCTGATTGGCTCTCGGGACATGTTTGGTTTTGCTCGGGCGCTAGGTGAGGACATGTTTGGATTTGAATGAACCCTTCATTTTCAACCTCAAAAATGAACGGGAAAGGTTTGGTTTTGATTGATTTAGACCACACAAGCGCATGTGGCTTACCATAAAGAACAATATTTAATGCCTAACTCATTTTTCGATTTTTTTGTGACATGTTTGCTTTTGATCGGACACTCCTCATATATTGTTTTACTGTATGAAATCACTATCACTGTCTTTATATATATATATATGATTCACCATGTTATATAAAATTTATATCTGCCTTTACAATTTTGTTTATTAAATTTATTTATTTCCTTTTTGCGTCTGTTTTTATTTATATATGAAAATTATTGTGTCTTATATTCTTATATGCATATATAATGCTTACTGTATTTATTTACTTTAACCAAGTAATTGTCTCGTCTGCATTGGCCATGTGTGTTACACCTCTTGACGGTATATTCACTATATTACAGCGGATGTTGAAACTGTTAAAGTAACGCCATTTTCATTGGCTATCACAATATATTATAAGACGAAATTATGTAAACATAACTACACAGTATACAACTTGTCCACTCATGTACCAACAATGTACTTGTTATTGGTTCAGTGAAGTTGAAAGGGATTTATCTCCTAACTCTTTTAAATCTTGCTTAATTGACCATTAGAAGAACACTGAATGAATCCTCCTTTACCTTGTAAAAGTAATAAATTGTAATAAATCTTTTACTATAAATGGGGAGGGTTTTTCCAATTTTACTTCAGGGAAGGGCTCTTTTAAATATAATCAAAATCAATATTGTAAATGTAAACTATTCTTAAATTTTCTTTTTAATTATAACTAAGGGCATATCAATTTGAATCTTTTATTTAAGGGCATATGAATTTTTGAATATCACTTTACAGTTAAATTAAATAAACAAAGTGTTCGTTATATGAATTGTATTTCCTGTAAATAGCTAACTCAGGTGTTCAATATCAACTTTAAATAAGGTAAGGTTACAGATCTTTTGCTGTACTTGGTAAACCTTTATTTCTTATAGGATTGTATGTACCATCTTAGTCTTAGCCCAGCACGCATTCCAAATTGTTGACATATTTCTTTAAAGGTGGTACAACCTATTTTTATATACACTGATGATGTACCAATCAAAATCGCAACCAATATTTGGCCAATGTACTTCTTCATTTTTCTAAGCAGCATAACATTGAAGTCTCACAAAAATTCTTAATAAAAAGCCATACATGGAAAGCGACTCGGTGCATGCTATGGTAGAAAGGAAGTTTAAAAATAAAGAACACACCTTATGAACTAGTTAAGTACACAAATGAAGCACGTGAAAGCCTTTCCCGTATGATGCCAAGTATTTGTACTATGATCTTTTTCAAAGACTTTACAAAAATCAGCTACTACGACTTAATACGCCCAGGAAGAAAAACAGGTACGTGTGATAAATTTTAATTTTAACTATATTTAACTTATAAGTAACTAATTTTTTTCAGTAAACAACAGTGTACAGACTTGGACCATGCAGTGCACTAAATCGGCGTTCAATTAAATAAATTGTTTATGGTAACATGACCAACCTAATACCGCAGAGCAATGGCTGGAAGCTAGAGATTTGGATTAATGTTGATTTTGTTGTATAGCTTGTCTCCGTTATAGACTACCTCCTTCTTTAACAAATATGGAAACGAATACATTAATATTTTAAGATGGATTAAAAACTATTAGGTATAGACATTTGGCGTTGTTAAAGTGAATAAAGAAAAATGTTTTGAGATCGGAAATGTGAACTTATCCTTAAGTGAGATAACTGAATAACAAAACACAGCCCAACAATAGCCTAAGCAACCTAATATTTTATTGATTTTTGTAAGTGATCCAGTTATCACTGACATTTGCGTATTCAAGTACATACTGGAAGAAAAAATACAGTACAAGTTGTACCATCCAAAAGGGAATAAACGATTTAGGAATGCGTACTGGGCGGAAACAAAGATGGTACATACATAAATAAATAAATTTAAATATTTTATGCTATAATTTCGGGACCTTACCTTGAGTTAAACTGCAAAGAACATCTGAGTAAGCTATTTACAGGAAATCACAAAATGAATACTAAGAGTATAATAAACGGTAGTTTATTATAGTTAAGACAATATTTATATTACATAAAATTTAATACGCCCTTAAAATAAAAAAAACACAGTATATTTAAAAACCTTAAATAAAAGAAATATGGAAAACCTAACCCTTCCCTTTAATCTTAAAGAAAGTAACCCACCCTTTTATTAAGGAAAGATATAGAAAGAAATAATTACAATTAGATTAAACTTTACAAAGGTACACATAATTAAACCTATAATATAACGATTAGGCTATACCTCTTATTTCTATGTAAAGTTTGTCTTAGATAATTATATCAATTGTAATTTTTATGGTTGGCCAACTAAAATATATATATATATATATATATATATATATATATGATATGTCTGACTGGTTTAGAGTCTCCGCCGTCTACGATTTCACAGTATCTAAGACCTCCGAAATTTTTCAGACCTCCAGGCTCTGGAGTTCTTAACAGGAGACTATAATAGTGTATAGACATAAAATAAGGAGTAATTTATAGTGCTTGAATATAAACACACGATTCCTTGCCTATATACAAATCGCTTGTATATATCTTATGACCTCCAACAAAATTCAAATATTTGAATTCACGCAAGCGCGTTTGCTGTGGTTTGGAACAGCATTGGATTCGTCCATCCTCTGCATTGCTATTGGAAAATGTTTCAGACTAGGAGCTACAAAATTGTTCAGCTAGCAAAACAATTCTACCAAAGTAGGTAGTAAATTGGCTTAAATAATAATCTAGCTCTAAGTGTAGGTATAAGTTAATTATTTATACTTTAAGAATTAGCTTACTTAAAATTTATACCTTAACTATTTTCAGAAAACGACTTGCCCTATCCTTCAGCTAAATATAGGCCTAAGTGATTTTTTTATCAAATTATGTAACTAGGTTAAATTAATTTATTAAACGTGTAGAAATACCAATATTTCTATTAAATGTAACGCCTCATGAAGTTGATTAGCCTATTCCTATTCATAAGATCTAATAATTTGTTAGGTTAATTTATAAAAAATTAAGGGACAGTTCTTGAATATTGGTTAAAAGATAATTTAATAATATTATACATATTTTCCTTGTAAGTTTTCCCCCACACCAGTCAATAACAAGTGCAATCTTTGTTCTCCATAATGTATAATTATTATGAATAACTAAGGCCTTTATTGTGACCAACCTCTAAACACCAACTCGGAGTAAATTTACTATACGACCCTCGGCTGATATTTTTGTAGACGACGACCTTGTTTTACATTCTACTGTTAAATATTTTATATAGGTAAACATACTTTGACTAAATACTATAAGTTAGAACTTCAGGCTATATTTTTCCTTGCATTTCTGTTGTCGTAGGGTTGTATAGTAAATTTTCGCCTACAAACTTCATTTTTTTTTCGGTAGACATATTAAATCAGTAGAGAAAAGGAATGGAGTTTGTGTTAAGAAGTTGGTGACTATAAATATCATGCACAATGTTAAGATAGTGGAATTACGTTAAAGCAGATAAGTGATTGTAAACAAACAGTGCGAAATTGAAGTACACACAGGTCTACAATCTTCACTTTTATGATCATGAGTATTTGAGCCCATACCATCCCTATGGGCAGAGACGGGCCATGCCCCTCCACCGCTTGGCTGCCAAGAAAAGGAAAATATGCATATTATTAATTATAGTCAAGTATTTTTCTTTCAAGAGATTAGCACTAAAATATGTTTTAAATGTTATGTGCCGTTTGATTTTACATATAGGCCTAGGCCTATACTTATTTTATTTTTTACAAGAGTTCTAGCTGCTGGGTCACTACTTCGTGCGGCCTACGTCTTTGTGTATTCATTGATGGTATAACCTCATTGCTGCGTGGGTTAGTATTTCACCTGAACAGCCAAATTGGCTTCCAAAATTTTAAATGTTTTCTGGGGGAGGTCAAAACTTTTAAACCTCTCCCTGGATCCCTTTCACCGAAGGAGGGGAGAGTACTGCTTAAGCTTCATACCTCGGTCTAGCCCCCCCCCTAAAAAATATCATATGGGCGCCCTTGATCATAAGTATTGAAACCCGTCTAAATATATTTAGGCCTATGAACTAGAAACATACCGAGTACTGTGATTATGGACTATAAGTTTGGAGGTCTATATTTTTAGTTTATTTTGAGATTTTTATTGTATGTTAGAAGGTGTATTCTGTAATGGAGTCTAAAACAATGATGCCTTTCAAATCCTGGCCCAAAAAAGCTAAATCTTTAATGTATAAAACTTAATAGAAACTCTTAGTAACCATAACGAAAGTAGCCTGTCCTACATATTACACCCAAATAAACGAAATATAAAGATATCTACATCAGAAAATAAAACCATGGTATCCTTGCATAACCTTATAGGCTATAGGCCTACACAATCAAAATAAACTCAAAATACAGAGAAATAAAACATATAAATTTATTTTAAAATTCTAACAGCACCTGACACTACCTTATTAGGACCAAAATCCATAACTGAATGAAGAAGGATATCGATGCCCTAATTAACAAACCTCGTAACTCCAAAAAAATCGAATTTGTGATGTTTATTTTATTGTGTTTATCTATGGTCACTCTATGTCTCTGTAAAAGCATGTAACTCTAAAAAAATTATTTTTTTCAAGAAAAGGGAAAAACAAACCACTTATAATTTTGGCAGGGAAATTTAGTTTTACAAACCTAGTAACTCCTGACTGTGGCAGCCTGCTTCTTTACATGACTGAGCTTGTGAGTTGTGTGGTGCACGCTTGGGGTGGTGCTCCTCACATTGTTTCCTTGTCACAGCATTCCATTCTTCTTATTTAATTACATTCTTCTTTAAGTAAAAGGTAAGTTAGTTAAATTTTTGATTTTAATCCTGTTATCAACTATTAAAGCTAAGATATCACTAATAATGAATACATTTTTAAAGATGTTGGAGTTACTTGGTTTGACTATAAACACAGTTTTTTTATTAAGTTCCAATATGGTGGAGATACGTGTTTTGTTTTTACAACATTTACCTTCTTAAACTATAAACTATAAGTATGACTATCTACTGTAATTATTACTGTATTTCACATAAAATATTTAAACAAATTAATCCAATAAGGAATGTACGGCAATATTCAGCCTATTTTGTTGTATTTGGAGTTACGTGTTATGTGCCTTACTTTTTCATAGAGTTACGAGGTTTTATCGTTAGACATTCGTGGAGATACGTGTTTTTACAAGTACGATTGGTAGTGATGGTATGAGTTCTGGGAGTTAAGTGGTCATGCTTGTCTAAGTAAAGCTGGCCATTAACTGAGATTTTTTTTGCAGCAGCAAGAACAAGGAACAAGGAAAATTTTAGAACTAGCAGCTGAATCGCTCGACGCTGATAAAGCATGTTTAACGGAAAAAATAGTAGAATCAATTCCGGAGGATCAAACATTTGAAAGTGACGTTGAATTTGGATGTTTTGTTGTTAATGAAAATGGCACCTTGATTCCGTTATATTCTGACAATGAAGTAGTTGTTGATGACTCAAATTTAAGTTCTGACAGTTTAGGAAATATTTCCTTCCCTTTAGACGTTTCTCAGGCCCTAACAGCTGTTGAAGAATTGACCTGCAATCTGCATAGCGTAGACCATAATCTAGGGACTGATGATAGTCCCAATGTTATAGCTTCTGGAGTGTTAAATAATAGAGATCAATTACCAGAACCCACAGTTAAGTCGATTAATAATCTAAATGAAAATGAAATAGAATTGTATGAAATAATTGAAAATGATGAAGAAAACGTAATTGAAACTAATCAACCCAATACTGGAAAAAGAGGTCAAGAAATATTACAAAAAGATTAGAAGTACATTAGAAGTAAACGATCAACTATCAAAAAGAAAAAAAAGAAAACGACACCAAGTACATGAAGAGTATTGGCAGTGTAAGCAAGCAAAGATATTGCGGGAACAAGGGAAAGTATACAAGGGAAGAAAGGCTTCTGATGGGAAGGTAACAGGTTATGTATCTAGACCGGAACGATCAATGAAACCCATGAACTGTAAGTGCAAAGGAAAGACGTTTCAGTGTCATACATTAACTGAACCAGAAAGGAAACGTATATTTCAAAATTTTTGGACATTGACATGGAAAGAAAGAAAAATGTTGGTGAGAACTTCAACAGATATAAATCTTACACAAAGAGCCCGAGATCGAAAAGAGGAGACAAAATCAAGACGATCATTTTCTTTTAAGTTTTATTTGTATAATATTAATAAAATAACTAAAGTCAGGGTGTGCAAGAAAACATTGCTTGCGACTTTGGGATTAGGTGAGTGGATGGTCAACAACTGGTTAGAAGAAAGTAAAGAAAAACAAAATGATGATGAGAGTGGTGATTTAATAGAAGAACCAGAATTAAATAAAAGTAGCGAACACCAAAAAAGTTCAAAGAGAATTTCTAGGCAACTTGATTTGAACAACAGATTGAAATTATTAAAAGAATTTTTATTAGCTCTACCCAACGTGGAATCACATTATTGCCGAGCAAGTTCTACAAAATTATGTTTGGAACCAAAATGGATTTCAAAAGCTCAATTGTTTCAGTTTTATGAGGAAAACTGGTCCAAAGAAAATAATAGCAAGCCATTATCTTCATGCACTTTTCATAAAACTTTTGAGGACTTGAATCTGGCTTTGTACAGACCGAAAAAGAACCAATGCAAAACTCCCGGCCACCCTAATGATTTTATAACTTCCCGTCTGGTTTAAAAGCCCCTTTTCTTTCCATTCGATTTTTTTTCAATGCGAAAAACCTGGGTGGTTATTATCGCCTTTTTTTCCATTCGACTCCTTCATACACGAGCCAAGGCCACGTACTTGTACAAGGCGTTTAAAAAGACCGAACATCCGGACTTGAAAGATGCAAAATATATCATCGACGGAGGGTTTTTGTTAGACTGGGTAAAATGGCATCACGCCCAGACGTATTCAGAAATATGCAGTTGCACATATGTACAGTATCATATGTAAAGGCAAACTACAAATCAAATGCCGTAGTAATTTTCGATGGCTACCCTGATAAAGATTGTGAAAGCACCAAACGGCTAGAACGATTGAGAAGAGAGCAAAGAAAACAATATGCTGCAATATCGTTTACAGAATCGATGGTGCCCTTTGTCTCGCAGGAGAGTTTTCTTGCAAACTAAAACACAAGAAGCGATTGATATTTATGCTAATTGAAAAATGTGGAGGATGCTGATATCCTAATTAATTATCACAACTGCTCTTTTGTTGGCCCCGTCGAATTAATATGTGACAGTGGTGGGGCAAGATGTACAAGCCCCTACGATAGAACAACCCGAACCTGGCTAGGATCCGCCGCACCGCCTTCAAAGAACCTCAGCCAGGACCCTCTAAACGACAATGCCTAACATAATAATGTAATATACATAATATAATCATAATATGTAATATATAAAACAATATAATAATATGTAATAATTTTTCAAGAATTTCTTTGTAATTTCAACTTTGTGTAACTAAATTTGTAAAATTTCGGACTTCATATAACTTGAACATTAATTTTTGAAAAACAAAAATTTGTACCTTCACATATACGATCTAAATACTGTATATGCAGAGAACATGAAGGAATTCACTAATTGACAACGTTTAACATGTTAAATTAAAGTCTTAGAGTGGAAAATGTGAGTTTTTGGAAAGACAGGCGCAATATGCCAATTTTCAATTACCGCTTGAGCACGAATGGTTCGTCGGAGAAAATTACTTATGGAATGAAATTTGTAGTACATTTTATGTACATTCTTTTTTAATAGGAAGGTTATTTACGAAAAGTTGATAGTTTTTGAGTTACAAGCAAAAACCCGCTAAAACTCATGATTTTTGACTAGTTTTTGCATTTTTTTCAATGATGCGTCACGAAATTTTGTAGGCAAACCTCAGATTCGGATTCAGCACCCCAAAAAACATATTAAATGGACGAAACCAAAACTACCCCAAAACTTTCTTGCGAAAAACACAATTTGACTCGACTAACGTGGGAGGGATGGTATTTATTTTGACTATCTTGATTAATTATTGTGTCCATCAAGTTATATTTATATTTTGTACTGGGCTTGCGCAGTCCATTTTATATTTTGATTAATAAGTAACCCATATAAAAATGTGAAAACCGAACTAATTTTTATGATTTTAATTTACAAATTATACAATTTAAGTTTTTTATACATCAATTAATTTAAAAATAGAAAAAACACAGTTATTTTTCATAGCTTTAAATTCTGTTAGAAGTACCCAACGACTGCCATTTTTAAAAATAAAATCATTTTTTAAGAAAAACAAGAACAAAACCAAGAAAGTATCGTAGATATATTTCAAAAGGTATAGCCGCCATACCATCTTAAATGCTAGACCGGTTTTTTGGCCAACGAATCCGAATGTTCATTAGAAAGCGAATCAAATTAAGTCTAATATTGATCGGGTTATCAGGTGAAGGACACCCCGTTAAATCTCGTTGTTTTATTATTTCAAGTGTTGTATTCCTGAATTTTTAGGCCTCTCATTTTGTTCAGGTTGATCAATCAAATCCTGAACAAAAGAAGCAAACAGCAGATGTAGATTTTGAAATCAAAGTTATGCAAGGTACAAGTTTTGATACGAATAATGTATCAAATGCAAATGAAACGGCTTTAGGATTATCAGAAATTAACACTGACAATACATATTCTGGCCTTCTTTTACAAGATCATGATTTTGGACTACTTTTGAAGAAGCGGGATATAATATCATCACTAAAAGACGATGATATGTATCAATGGTTAAAAAAAGCATGGGAACCCTCTCAAATCTACAAGTTTCCTGTGGTACCAGAAGGAAATAAGAATCGTTATTTTCAGCATAGTTGGCTACAAACATATGAATGGTTGACATACAGCAAAGAGTTGCATGGAGGTCTGTGCAAATTTTGTGTAATGTTTGGCCGTCGTGAAGGTGGGAAAAATGATGTGAAACTTGGAAAATTAGTTGCAGAGCCAATGACAACGTATAAGAAAGCTTTAGAAACTATGATACATTATTCCAATACAGAATATCACAAAAGATATACATATATATATATATATATATATATATATATATAATTCTATTTTTTTGGAATCTCAATTTAATAACCTATAAATTGGTTATCTTGAACTTCTTTCATGATACTTATTATAAATTTGATAAAGTAACAAAAAAATAAAGCAATTTACATATAAAGTTACATTTTTATAAAAAGATATTCAGTCTGCAAACCTCACTAAAAATTCCTGTCACTGTGTAGTTTTTGAGATATACGGTTAATGCAATATTGTCCCAGTATCTGCCTTTCACACCTTGTTTTGAGATTGTTCCTTAAATTCTTCCCATTTACCAAGGTACGTATCCGTCTTCACTGACAAAATAATCACAAAACTTGTCCCTGAGATGTGTTGCCTTTTTAGTTGGTGCTTGACAGTCGTCACTCCAATCATACAAACCATCGATTGATAAGGTGTCCTCAACTTTGAATCCATCACGTTCTCTGACGAAATTATGTAATAAACAGCAGACTCTAATAATGCTCTCACACAAAGGGAGGTCTACATCTAACGGCCGATGAAAAATTCTCCACTTGTTTGCCAGTATTCCAAATGCACACTCAATGTTCCTCCGGGCTCTGCTGAGTCGGTAGTTGTAGACACGTTTCTTGACATTCAAACATTTTCCCTCAGTAATTTGGTCGATAGCCCGAAACCTTCATCCCCAATAATCACAAAGGGCATTGGCTCGTGGAAACCCTGAAAAGACAATTGAGCTTCAGGGATATTTAATGAGCCCTCATAGAGTTTCTTCTTGAAGGTACTGTCCTTGAAAACGGTAGAATCGGACGACTTTCCATAAGCACCAACGTCCACAAAAATAAATTTATAATTTGCATCACACATAGCAAGCAGCAAAATTGAGATAAAGTGTTTATAATTATAGTACAATGATCCACTTCCAATCGGCTTAGTTATTCGAACCTGCTTCCCATCAATGGCTCCTATGCAATGTGGAAAATTTGTTTTCTTGTAAAAATCAGCTGCCGTCTTGAGCTAAAACTCTTTAGTAAATTCTGGAAAGCAAATTTGTCTGACGTTTTTCCAGATAGCATCCCAAACTTGTCTCACAAACACTGAGATTGAAGGTTGGCTTATTCTATATTGATAATGTAGATCTTTCATTGAAGTTCCCGTTGCCAAATATCTAAAAATATAGAGAAATATTAATTAATTTAAAATTATCAGTTAGTATTGAACAAACAGTTATTAAGTTAGGAGAGTTAGCAGTGTTGTTATAGTGAAACCCTCCTCTACCGACTTTGACTGGGAAAATAAAGTTTCAGTTACTCGGTGTGCATAAGAAAATAACGTGGGGAAATAAATACAGTACAGTAGTTTGTTTATTTTGCGGTTTGATTCTGAGGAGGGAGAAAATAGGCGGCTGGACATCAAAGGAAAGGGGACTTCTAACATTTGTCTAGTTCTGAGAAAACTGAATTTAAAGTTTGACATTGACACATTTTTGTAAAGCCGCTACTTAACTTCTAATAGATGGTTAAGTTGTAGAAAACGGTTCTAATATTGATTTGAATAAATTGTACAAACAATAGGGCTATTATTTTTGGATTTCCGATTTTCGGAGGCGTGTCGGAAATCATAGGATTCGATTGAACCGAGTTCGGTAGAGGGTCTGCTGTAGTGGCGGCCATCTTGGATTTTTATCCTATAAGAGCAATGTTAAATTTCAAACCATTTATTTCGTTTACTTTTATCATAAAATTGTTTGCAAGGTCTCATTTTAAGCACAATCTCAATACACATCCGTGTTGCATTTTACTTTTTTAAATGCTTTTCATTTGTTATGTAATTGACATTTTGTAAGTACAAAGTTTGAAATTTTTTCCTAACACAATAAAAAATATAAGTTTGTATTAAAAATCCTTTGAAAAATAACTGTCGTTCAAGCTGTATTGTAAATTTACGTCGATTTATGACAAAGTATTGTAACCTAATTTCACCTCAGAAACGATGTTTTGAGAAGTAATATTTTCAACATTCCCGGACCCCTTCGACTGACCCCCGGGGAATGTGCCCCCCCCCCCAATAAAAAATTGCTGACGACGCTCATGCCTTTACCATTAATTTTATTGGTTTTCTGCTCGATCTCTTCCACTTGCCTGTGACACTCATCCAGAGAAAGTGGAAGTCCATCCGAGCATGCTACACTAGAGAACTTCTTCGTTTGAAAGGTATTAAAAGTGGAACGGCAGCAACGAGGAAAAAGCAGTACATGTATTTTGAACTTCTCCGTTTTTTAGAAACTAGACTGCAATGTATTTGGTTTTAAGAACTGTGTTAATAGCACCTTCAAACGGACAAATCGTTGGCATTTTATGATTTCCAAGTGCAAGAAGATTTACATTAAACGTAAATCTGTGAAAAGGAACTTTGTTACCCTGAACAAAGTTACAATACGTGGAGAAATCCCGTACCTTAGTGACTGTGCAAGTTATGGCTCATTGTTTATTCCTGGTAAAACTGCAAGAGACATTACTCCATTGCCCATTCCAGCAACAAATATTCTTAGCAGTTCTAAAAGAAATGATGTGAAAAAGCTCTTAGTAAAGCATTACGTAAAGCATTACGGAGAAAATTGGTTTGACTTGGAAGAATTGCAGTATTTTGTTTCAGTGATGAATGGAGCTGATGCACCAGCAGTTGACCAACAAGAAGAAAACCTTTTGTATGAAGCAGCTGACGAAGAACCAATTTTGATTGTGTAAACGTATCAATGTTATTCCTATGTTATTTTTTAATCCTATTTTGACTGTGCAAAACAAACTGAAACGACGTAAAATTTATTCAATACATTTTTATACCATATATGCAGTTCTCATTTTATTTGCAGAGCCTAATATTATATCTATACAAATGTAGGCCTACTTCTGCCTTAGTTTTGACAGTATACGCTACAAGCCTAAAAGTTGGCCTAATAATAAACATAGAAAATGTTTTAGGCCTATTTCATACAATAGTCTTTAGTTACGTATTTTTAAATTACACTATTTATTACAATTTGGCAATATTAAGAATCAAAACTCACTAATTCCTTATGTTTAAAAGTCAAAACTACCTAACTCCAGGTGTTGGTGTCAAAACTCTCTAACTCCAAATTAGTTTTGGTAATTACAAACAAACTATGTAAATATTGTTAATTATTTCTATCTTAATATGTTTGTATTATTTTTATACTAATTTACATGTACTCACCTTTACTCTATACAATAGTAATTTATTAAAAACAGTTTTTTTGCGATTTCCCATATTTTTACTTTTTGGAGTTAGTGAGTTTTGATTCTATACCCCTCAATTAACAATTGACAAAAAGTTGGAAGCATTTCTCGGCCGATGCCGATTTCGTCAGTATATCCCACCCAAGCCTGCTAAATACGGAATTAAAATTTGTGCCTCGGTGAATTCAAAAGTATTTTTATACCTCTAACCTAGACATTTATGCAGGGATTCAACCGGATCGCCCATATGCAATTTGCAACAAAAGTAAGTATTTGCACACACATTGAAATGTGTGTGTGATTGACACTGGTCGAAATGTTACGGTAGACAATTGGTTTAGTGATATTTTGTTATTAGGTAACTTGTCAGAAAAAAATCATCGTTTGTAGGGAATCTCAAGAACAATAAGTGGCAAATCCAAATATTAAAGAAAGGAAAACTAAGTTTGTTGGCTTTTCGTAAAGAAGGTACAATAGTATCATAAGTTCCCCGTAAAAATAAAAATGTAATTTTAATATCAAGCCTTCATTATGACGATTCCATTGGTAGTGAAAGTGGGGAAAGGGCTAAACCAGAAATTATTACATTTTATAACAAGACAAAAGAAGGGGTCGACACTGCAGACAAGTTATGCGCTGCTTATAATGTTGCCCGGAACACACGTTGTTGGTCTATGGTTGTTTTTTTTTCTACGTTGAATATTGCTGGTATAAATTCGCAAATAATTTATAACAGTAATGGCTTCAAAGTGAAGAATCGAAGGGAATTTTTGCGTGAATTGTTTAGTGAATTTCAGCAATCATCTTGTTCGGCGTTCATCTTGCAATACTGGACTTCCCAGAAGCCTTCATGAAGGCTTTTGATATTACTTTAACTAACTGATTGACAGCAGCTACTGCCGATAATACTTCAGAAAGAAATTCCGGGAATGGCAAAAGGAAATACTGTCAACCATGTCTAGCAAAAAAATTAATAAAAAATATGTGTACATTCACTGTAAGAAATATTTGTGTTTAGGCCACATTATTGTAATTTGTTAAAACTGTAAAAAAAGATTAGGTTTTAACCCTAGACCTGCCATGGTTATAACTCAAATTTGCGAGCCGGTTTTTAGTGTTTTGCAAGCATATTTTAAAAAATTCGCCAAAAATAGTAATTCTATCCAATCCAAAAGTGTTCTATACCTTTTTTGTAGAGAAAGATTCAAAGAATTCACATATGTAATTACAACATTTATTGATGTAAAGTTGTAAAAGTTATTAGCTCAAGAAAAAAAAATTGTTCAGTAACGAAAGGAGGAAAGTTCAACTTTAGGCCTACATAACAAGTAGTAAAAATTTTTTGTAATTTTTTCGTAAGAGTAAAAAAGTTTTGTAATTTAGTTCTAAATAGAACTGTATAAAAACATTTATTAATTTCAAATTTCTTATTTTGAAAACACTAGTTTTTATGTTTCGAATACATGCTAACAAAACTAGGCCTAGTTTGAAATGTAATTTACTAATAAATGCTTTGCCTAAAAATGAAATATTATTTTAACTAATAAGTGTAGAGGATAAATCAAGGAAAAGAACGGTATACTTGGCTTTCCTTAGTTCTCAAAAGTGTTTGAGTTAACTTTATTTGAATAACAAAATGACATCAATTTAATGAAAAGTCGATATTACTTGAGGCAGGAGGGCCATTTGAATTACGTGGGAGCGAAAAGTGCTGGCCGGTCTCACCAGACTGTCCTAATTATGTACTTGCCACTGCTGTCTAGACAAACAAAAAACTGGTTATTTCTAGTTTACTTCCCATTGTTAGAAAGATCGAACCCTTCTCTACAAAATGGTATCACAAAATCTGTAAAAACATATGGAATTGTTGGCGTTATCTCGTTTGACAAATGTGCCTATTTTATTGGTTGAAAACTGTCCAATCGCAAGGGTTTACAGAAATCTTCGTCATAAATCGTGTAAAGTAGTGACATCTGATAAGAAGGCACTATTAGAAAGATAAAATCTTGACGAATCCAATGGTATCTTTATAATCTCGATAGAAATACTTCTGTAGATGGTGTTGCCAGTTGAAGAAGTGGGAAATAATAGTACACTTGTGTGCAAATTGATGCGTGAAACAGCTGTAACCCGATCTGCATATTTTAAAACGATGATGACGTATGAATATGTGTTTCAAAGAACCATTAGTCAAAGAGGTTATGTTCTGAGCTTGATTAAAATAAAACGTGAATCTGTGGGGCAAATGTAACTACGTTTGACATTCTTATTGCACTTCTATTTTAATAGTTTGTGTTACTTTCCAAAATCTCAATAACTGAAATACTGGGAAGTTTTATTCATATTGTTTTATAATGGTACGAAATCGAGTAAGATGAACCGATAGGGGCCCATCCCAAGAAATTGTAGAGGCTTCAGCAAAATTAGTAATGGAAAGCAATTTTTTATCAGGGCTGCTGCTGAGGCTCAATATTTGCCATGTGACGCTGAAGCCCTTTGTAACACTGACAGCCATGTAACAGAAATGCTACATGATGATAATAAATCAGCAATTTCCCATAATGTCTAAAGCATAGAGGTTTGGTTTAAATAAAATAAAGGACGCAATATATATAATAGTAAACGTTTATAATTCTTGTATACATATAAATTCTTTTGTGACGCAAAACAATTAAAGTAGAATCATTTAAATAAAAGTAAATAAAGTAAAAGGCAGACTGTTAGTAAATAAAATAAAAGCAGACTTAAAATATATTAATCAATAAAAGTATGTAACGTGTGTGAACTGTATAAGAAATTATTTTAACGAGTAGTGCGGTTGAAGCGAACGGTAAAAAAGAAACAATTAAATAATTGCACAATGGACAGTTTTAAAGAACTATTGAAAATGAAAAATAAGCACATGTGAAAAAATTAAAATATGTATCAGCGAATATAACAGGGCACAACATAACATTGGTACACGGGTGTCTGAACGCAGTACAAACAACAAGCGTTAAAACAAGACTGATAGAGAAGGCCTTGTACGTTCTGGCCTACGTGACTAACAGGAGAAGAACGTACTAGAACGAAAAACATGGCGGATAGACTGTATGCATAGTAAACGGCAGGTGGTGTGAAATTTGTCAAAAAAATGTAGTTTTTTCAGTAAAATAAGAACAAATCTTGTTTCAGAGTGAAGTAGAGGTGCTTCAACGTTCGTAAAAATGTAGAAAACAAAATCGATGGAGTGAAATTTGAGATAAATGAAGTAATAGAAGGTCGCTCATGTGCTTTGATAAAACGCGCGTTATGGTTCGTGATACTTTGTGTTAATTGTGTGAACAACGAAATCCTAGGTAAAAAACAGTGCAACGAATAACGCAGTAAGTAATAATGGCCATAGGACATACATTTTTCAGTCTGCAATTATAAAATTTTAATTGTTCTAACAAGTAACTTCCTTTGATTTTTATGGCGTCATACTTTAAGCTAGGCTTGACAACACTTTGTATAGATTGTATATAATTGATTTGTTTGTTTGTTTCTTGTAATGTTGATATATTTTGTTGTAAATAATCACTTTTTTAATATGTCTGAGTAAAAGCCTGGTTGTTCCGCTACAATGTCTTAGACTCCTTTATTTAGCTACGTACATCCACAAGTCATTACTTTGCAGCCAAGTACTCACCCCTGAGAAAATTGAATTAATATAATAAATCTTTAATAGTAATTGGTAATTATAAATAGATAAAGGCATAAGCATTAATGGAGCATAAATAGAGTTATATGTGGATTATTATGATTATTATTATTATATTTTTTATTTGAGTTAAACGAAGGTGATATCAAGGTTTTTATGAGTAAGGTAAGGTGAATTAAGGTAAGGTGGAGCATAAGGTGTAATTCTACATTGGAGTTAGAGGAGATACATGATGTATGGTGATTTTTAGTAAATGGAGGTAAAGTGGTAAGAGGTGTTTCTTGGTGATTAAAGGTGTATTATGAACGACGATTTCTTGTGTATTAAGGTGAATAAGTAAATGAGGTGAAGGAGAGGTGATAATTATTAGAAAATAATCCACATATAGCATTTTTTATTATTTTTGAGTATTTTTTTTTATTTTTGAAACTTTTACCGAACCCCATTTTTTTTAACACTTTATACTTATAAATATTTTTCATTTTTTTTTGTAACCATAAGTTACACCTTCATAGATAAAAAAGATGTCAATGTTGGTATAAGCCACATAACAAAGTATTTACTGCTGAAATGGAGGCAAAAACGTGTGCTATTATTTTTTACGGTTTGACACCTAAGGAAGTAAAGCGATTCACTTTCCAATATGCCCAAAAGAATAATTCTAAAATACCAGAAAATTGGGTGGCTACTCAGATGGTAGGTCGTGATTGGTTCACCGACTTTCTAAAAATAAATCCTTCTCTGTCGATTAGATCTCCTGAATCAACATCTTTGTTGTGGGCTATGAATTTTAATCGAGAAAATGTTAACATGTTTTTCGAAAATTTCTCCAAAATAATGGATGACTACAAGTTTGAGCCTCAAGTTATTATAATCTTGATATATATATAATACTTGCTACAAAAGGGAAAAAGAAAAAGTGTGAAAAGTTTCAATGAGTCTGTCCCAGTTTTAGAGTCACACTATTGTAGGAGAAGGCAGGTCAAAAGGTACTGTGGGAGAAGTATGAAACATGCGAACCTCACAATAGTGTCAAATATGAGTTTTTCCGATCTGTGTTTGTCAAAGAATACAACATTGGGTTCGGATCTCCAACAACAGACCGCTGCTCCACATGTCTATCTCTAAAAAGAGGAAATAAAAATTACTAGGGACCCTAAAAAGAAATCTAACTTAAAAGTTGACCTTACTTTGACCTTGCTCTCCATAAGCGTAAAGTTAAGGCATTTTTTTGACGAACTGAGAAGCTCTCGTGAAGGTGAGCTTACATTAACATATGATTGTCCAAAAAATCTAATTGTTCCTGAAATACCGGATCAAGATGCATATTATTTACGCCATATGTACATATATAATTTTACAATGTGCCAAGGCACTTCACATGATCAATTATCTAAAGACAAGGTGTTTTTATACGTTAGGCTAGGGAACGAATTCAGGAAGGAGTCGAATCATATTGCTTCTGCCTTCTAGCATAGGTTAAAAATAAAGACCTGACTGGAATCTGCAACATCAAGCTTGTTTCTGACGGCTGCGGACAAAATAAGAATAGCATGATTATCGGCATGATGTCTAAGTTTTTTATACATAATGCTCCGATTTCGCTAAAGATTATTAATGTTGTATAACATTCTTTCATTCCTCCTGAAAGGGTCTTTGCGCAAATCGAGAAGGATATTAAAGCACAGTGCCCTCCTAACCGACAAGGACTATGTCGAGATTTTTAAGAAACATGCTACAGTCTGATGACTAGGAGACAACTGTCCTGTCCTAGATTGGAAGAAAACTGTGTTTGAAATACTGAAAAAACCAGCCAACTGGCATTTCAAATTACAGCCATGTAAGAGAATAGTTGTTTCAAAAACAAAGAAAACTGGAAATTGTGTTGTTAGGGGAGAACTTCACTACAACCAAAACATTGGTGAAGGGAAAAGCTTGCTAAAGCGAGGGAAGAAAATTACCTCAATAAATCCCAATCTCTTTGCAAAAGGAGTCTAGCTCAAGCCAGCAAAGTTGATGGATTTGAACAAACTGCTCTCCAAACACTACATGCCTAATTGTTTTGCGTTTCTTCATAGCAGACGAAGAATCCGACGAACACACCAATTTTAACAACTGTTCCTTTTGTTTAATTATGCCACGTACTGTTGA
>JAGFPH010009901.1:8576-23465 GCA_018207615.1 Philaenus spumarius | reverse complement strand
CCCCCCCCCCCCCCTAAAATATCGAATTTTTTCAAACCCTTTCTTAGTAAGCACCTATGGCCCTAGAGGAAGCTA
The DNA here is from genome assembly GCA_018207615.1 of Philaenus spumarius. Lineage (NCBI taxonomy): Eukaryota > Metazoa > Arthropoda > Insecta > Hemiptera > Aphrophoridae > Philaenus > Philaenus spumarius. The sequence continues at coordinate 23,390 of JAGFPH010009901.1, read as the reverse complement.
CATACCTAATTTCATTTCAATCCGTTCGGTAGTTTTGAAGAAATCGTTTTTTAATAAATTTGATCCCTCCAAACCCCCCCTAAAATTTCGAATTTTTCAAACCCTTTTTTAGTGAGCACCTATGGCCCTAGAGGAAGCTACATACCAAATTTCATTTCTATCTGTTTGGTAGTTTTTGAGAAATCGTGATGAGTGAGTCAGTGGTATTTCGCTTTTATATATATATATATATATAGAGAGATCAATAGTGATTAGCATCAGTAGGACGCACCACTCGTACCGACAGTGCTTCACCGGACTTATTAGAGTGCACACCGGTGCTGGGCAGGACTGTTTAATGTTTTTGGGTTTCTGTAAGTGTTATGGGTTTTAACGATTTTAATGTGTGACGAGTTCCTCGAGTGAATGAAAAAAAAGCAAGAGATATCTGATGATGAAGTTGTGAAGACTTCGAAACATGTAATAAACGTAATTAGATCAAAAACTATTTGAAGTCACAAGACGTAACTTATAAGGTAATTCATTGTATTATTTAATTGTGACTTGGTACCGAAACAATGCATATCAAATTAGCTATTGTATTATTTTAATACAATTGTCAACGATGATCCTGCAGCCTGTAGGAAGTACAAACATAAAGTATTACCATTAAAATACCTTGTTTAGTTAGAAGAAACACTCTAGAAACTAATTGTTCGCTCTAAACAGTCTCGCTTCATATCTCCACAAGAAATTAGTTTGTTTAATTTCATGCAATGCAGGTACAGAACAGAGCAAAGTTTTCTGACGTCGGTGCCGGTGCTAAATGCTGTTTTTCTAATTAATTAAGACACAACTTTTATGAACTTCTTGTTCTTAAAATTTCAAGTTTTGTATTTCATTTAAAATTGTATTCGTTGGCTTTAAAGTTTTTTTTTAGCAAGGCATGCAGAGAATACCAACACATATTATACTGTAGATACATTATATGTAGCTAGTTCAACCCCACAATGGTGTGAATAGAAATTTCTTATGTACTTATAATGAGCATACAATACTTATTACAATAAAATAGCATATATTATATAATTTATATGTATATTATATTGTACATGTTATAGTACAATATGTTTTTAATATAATAGCATACAAACATATAATAGTTTGTTGTGAAGTACATATGTTTATAAGTGTGTGAATGGCTATATATATGTGTGTAGGCATAATAGTGGGATATTTTATTTAGAAGAAATTGTACCAATGAATATAAGTTATGTATTCATTGATTGTACTTAGTGATGTTAGACTAAAAATTAAAGATCCGTTTTTTTAATAATTTCTTCTGAATACAAAATTTACAATGAGTTGGTATTACTACGTATTTATTTTGAAACGAATAAAAAATTAACCAATTTTGAAATAGAAGATACCAATTTTAATTGAAATAAGAAATATATGGATACGACATATTGGTTTTAGCCGACTCGATTATTAATTGTTTAATTACTGGAAGAAAAGTGTACACAGAGCAGGTGATATTTTTGAGTCATTCTTATGATTCCAAAGATGGTTGCAGGTATTTATAGACAGGCGACATGATTTTGTAAAGTATAATATAAATAGATGTAAGAAAAGTTAGTTTTTGTTACTTTTGCTCATATATTACGCCCAAAATAAACAGTTCTGCAATTAAACAGTTGTGGTTGATTTTAGAACATCTGATTTCATTTTTGATTCTTTCCAGGCCACATTGCTTATTATTACTTTCTTCATTGAGGTTATTCCGTAATATTTCTTACCGATCCAAAAAATGTTTTCATCGTAGAGCATTATTTTCGCTAGTGCGGAACTGCTGTAGAGTTTCAAAAACAACGTCACAAACAGTTGTCATGTCAAATAATGCTGTAATGATAAGTTGTTGACAAGATTATTACTGGTAGTGTTTTAAGTCAGCGTAAAAGGTGTGTATGCAGTCCGACTAAAACAAAGGTAGACTGCTTTAGCAAATCAGTCTTCGGAAAAGTTTTCACCGGAAATCTTTTAAAATGAACATCTTTATGATGTCTTCGATAATAATGTTTAAAACCCTTGATATATTCCCATAAAGAATATAAATCTAAGGTACAAAAAATACAGAGTAGTTTATTGCGTCTCAATGTTAGCAATGAACTGTACAAATCCTGGGTTCCTACAAAATGTATAATTACCGATGAAAGTCATGTACCTGCACTGTTTCATCAACAAGCAAATAACAGACATCCTGAAGATGTTGGGGAGTCGCAACATAGTGAGGGCGTAACAGTATGCTGCACTAAATCAGGGAGAGGCATACTGAGTTCGTATTTCGTTGAAGATGATAATGGGAATGGTGATACTGTAAACCAGGTACTTTAGAGAGAGAACATTATTCAACCTTTTCCAAGAAATCTGATTAGGTTTTGTCACGACAGCAATCTGGCTTTGGTTTCCATGTGTTTACAACAAAGTGGCGTCACCAGTCACACACCGCTGTAGTCACTATTGCTTTACTTCAAAGACGGTTTGGCAGCCACCCAATCCTTCGACATTTCATCTCCTGACTCTTATATGTGGGGAATTATGAAGGAAAGCAACTTCCGAAAAGAGCACTCTACTACCGTTGCGGAAATTACTAGGTATGTTAAGGTGCGTATACACGTGTGCGCTGCGCGGCGCGCACGCAACGAGTTCTCTAAGTTGGTACGGGGTGTTAGAGTTGCGCACGGCGCATCACGATCCATCTCTTGTCGGTTTTTTCAACGAACCCTTTGTGTGTTCGCAGATCAGATTTGGACGTGTGTTTGAGAGGTTTGTAGTTTTTCGTGCGCACTGATTGTTGATTGCTTTGTGAGATATGGAGTGGTCAGAAGAAAACATTATGAAGTTAATCTATGCCTATCGGAAAACCCCCTCTTCAGTGGAACCCAACTAATTTCTCATTATCATCAAAATCATTCCTCAGTTGCCTATTAGTTTTAAGAAACCCTTTTGTATATATTCGATATTTTATTTCTAGTCTGAATTCAGAAAGTAAATTCAATTTCAATAAATAACTGGCCAACAGATTGTGAATTTTAAAATTCTTTAGTTTAATAAACATATTTATCATCAATTACTTCTTTAATATTTAAAGTGTTCTTTATTTTAATGTATAGCTAGCCAGTACAACGATCTTAAAATTACATTATTTATAACAACCAAAGCTGTTTTAACTTCAGGCCTATTTCACATTTGTTTAAATTAAAACCCAACTTTGAGGCCTATGATTACTACCAGCAATATAGCGTATAGAAAAGGGTACGTATAATTTATTTACACACCTGTCTTGAACGGAAATTGCAGTGTGGAAATAAGTGTCCTGTTTAGAAATGTGAGGCCCAATCTTTTGCAGCAGGTTCTCAAAGTCAGAATGATCGCGGGTTTTCTTTGGATCGCTGGAGGTTCGTTGATCGCGCATGTTGCACGGGACGAGAGTGTATACGCACCTTTAGAAGCATAAATCATGCCACAAACCCTTTTCATCAACATGTTAGAAGATTATAATTAACGCTACGAGAGTTGTCTAAAACCTAATTGAGACATACAGAACATGTGTGTTAAAACCTTAAGTTTTCAGCTTGCGTTTCTTTTTATATTTTCCTAAAAATAAAACACTTAAAACTGTTATATAATCATGTTTTTATGTTTATAAAAAATGTTGAAATTTGTAGAGTATTATTTTATAAAACGTTAACAAATACTAGGAATCAATAGAATGAAATTTATTAAGTGTGACCACAGTCGGTGCTTGGTGAAATTCCATATTAAGGTAAAAAATAAACTTAAACAAACTTTCACAAAAAGCAATTTAGTTGCCTGATGATGCTTAATAGCGAAACAGCTGTCACAATTATATTGTTGTTTTTGTGAAATCTTGTTTAAGTTTATTTTTTACCTTAGAATGAAATTTCATTACATAATGTTGAAACCGTTAAAAACACATAAACATGTTTAACACAAACTATTGGTATATCATTCTAACTTTTTACAAGATATCTATTTCAACCTCTGGTTCCGAGGTTTTCAAGTACTTCTCGTATGGTAAAATGATTTACCAAACAAAGGGTGTTGACAATTATTATGTTTAAGTAATAACCCTTAGACCACTCCCAATAAAGGGAGGAAATAAAATTTATTGGAAAAGGGTAATTTTTTTATATCAGGAAAATTAACGTTCAGGAGTATCCATGCATTTTAATCGTCCCATCGTCCAACCATTTACCAAACAAGGAATAGCGCTATTATTTTTCAACAAATGTGCAACACTTTAAAGAACAAAGTCTAAATGCGGTAATTTCTATTCATGTTCAGTTGGATGTTAGTCCATGTGTAGCAAAAACTTTAAATGTAGCTGCTAGAACTTTAGTCTTAATGAGTACAACTTTAACATTAACACAATGAATAAATTTGAGAGGTTGTGAAGAAGTGAAACATAGATTGGTAAACCTTTTGGTGTTATAAGATAAAGAGCTCGTTAAATAATTTATGTCAATGTAAATTAAAATAAATTGTGTTATAAATTTAGTTTACAGTGATTAAAATAATCAAGTTAATAAGTAAATACATAAGTATATTGGGTTTCGTATAGTCCTTAAAGAAGTTAAAATTTGTGTTGGTTAGATTTTGTATATCACAAGAATAACTTTTGGGATCCTGAGGATGTTGGATGTACCCAGTCTGCTTCGTAGACTCAAGAGGACCAAGTCAGCTGACTTGATTTTTTAAGTTAATTAATCATTATATTATGGGAACCTCCATTGGGCTGTTACCCATCACACTGTGACTATAATAGATTAGAAGCTGCTAAATGAGCCAAGCTCAGTTGTAAAATTATGTGAATAAAAAAAAACAAAAAAACAAAACAAAACAAGCATAACAATGATAACATAATACGAAATCTAATTGTTCAGATATTTAGTTTACAAATGTATTTTTCTATGGGGCATATGTTTTTAGTTCTAACACTTTAAAAGTTGTCCTTTATAGTTTTAAATACCATTTTCGTCATCAATGAGAATGGTAGACAGAATGAGTCATCAATGAGAATCAAACTTGTAGACAGTACAATTTTCTATAATCTTCAATTGAAACATGTTTTTATAAATTCAATATTTTTGCCGTTTAGCAACAGAACAGAACATTTATTGGTCCTTCAGCACATGTACAAAATTGCAATAGACTTCGTCACATACAGTTTAGTCATTAAAACTAACATAACTAATATTAAACACAGGCTTACCAAATATTTACATCAAATTCCAAATAATCCGCCAAGTTATAAAATGGGTGCTTTTTCAGCCAACCATAAAAAGTATGATATAAATCATCATTTTTGTCAAGTTTTGAAAAGTGGCAGGCAGCTTATTGAATAGTTTAATTCCTAAAACTAAATGATAATTTTTGGATTTATTTAATCTATATCTTGGTTGTTCAAGAATATGACCAAATCTTGTATTGTGAATATGAATTAAACCTCTAACTTAATACATATGTAAATTATTCTTTACGTGCATTACTACATCAAAAATATACAAGTTGGTAACCGTTAAAATACCAGTTTTAATAAACAATGGCTTGCAGTGTTCCAATTTATCAGAGTTTGTTAATATTCTCAAAGCTTTTTTTTAAAGAATTAATATTGTGTGATTTCCTATTCCATTTCCCCAAATAAAAAGGCCATACCTCAAAATACTTTCAAAGAAAGCAAAGTACCCTATTTTTAAATATTCAAACGTTACTTGACTCTTAAGATTTACTAGTAAATAAATTACCCTTGATAATTTTGTCTTTACATAATCTATGTGCAATGACCAGGAGAGCATACTATCAATGTTTATACCAAGCAACGTTACAACTTTTTCATAAGCAGGCTTATAACTATGTTTATATTTGTTTTGTAGAGTAACTAAAAGTTTTTGAGTTTTTTCTTCATTTAAAAACAGTCCATTTAACTCAAACCAGTCGTTTGCTTCTTTTAATACACTAGCTGCTACATTATCTAATTGAAAAATGTCTTTGTGACTAACAAGTAAAGACGTGTCGTCCGCATAAATTGTTGAGGAACATGAAACATTTAAACTTAAATCATTAATTAAAATCAAAAACAATATTGGTCCCAACACCGAACCCTGTGGAACACCAAGAGTAGTATTTATTGTTTTTGATTGTCTGCCTTTTATATCTATAAGCTTATGCAGTAGTATTTCACAATGTGTATTTTGTATGGATTTAACACATCAATGGTATAAAAAGTTGTAACCCTTAGAATTAATTATTGAGAACAAATAATTTGCTATCAATTACGTAGGTCATAAATATACTGATACCAAACTAGAAAAAACTGAGTGGCGCGTGATTATAAATAGTTCCATTGTTTATCTTCAGAAGTTTAGAATAACTTTGAAAAACTGTTAAAGAAAATTAAGTGATTATCTAAACGTAATTGGTTTTTGGTTAAGTATAAAAAGTAATTAATTGTCTTATCTATTTCCTTTTTGGCAAAGATAAGATAGGTGTTAAGATTATATGAAAACATATTTTGTTATAATTTGATAATTTATGTGAAGTTTTAATTTATAAACGAAATGTTTATTTGTATTATCACTTACAAATTTATTTAATATAATAATAATAATTTAGTTGTAAATATTATTGTAAACATTGACTAGATAACATTAATGTATTTTGCTTAGATTGCATTTTATTAATAGATAGGCTTCTAACTATTTTTTAGAATTATTATTGTTTTGCATTAGGGATTTTAGCGCGAGCTGCAACAGAAAAAGACAATAATTTATTAATTTACTTTAGTTAACAATTTATGATTTAACTTTTAGTTCCATTGTTTCATAACAAATATTCACCCCCCAAACACCCACTTCCAACCATTTTAGAGCGTTCAATATGGGTCAATGATGTATTTTAGAATCGGTTTATATATGACACATTCTATTAAATCTACTAAAGCACACGAAGTAGCGAGAGCAAATGTGGAAAAGTTATGAAGCTTCGAGCATAAAAACAATATTCTATTTTTTAAGAGACTTATTTGTACAACCTATTTCTTTAGTTACCTAAATACAGAACGAAATTAAGAGTCCAATAAGTAAGTGTTACATGTTTGTGTTGCTAATCTACTTCATCGATTCCATTAGTCTAACTGACAGAATGTAAAAACAAGGCAATATCTGATATTACTTTAAAACATTACACGAAAGCCATGCAAACCAGACAGAATGTATTGGTGACGGCTTCTCCTAGAAAACATACTTACATTAACTCAACACTTAATGACGGAACGGAACGTGAGTTAAATATTCAATTTAAGAACTTTACGTTTTGAGATCTTTCCAATACTCTTACGTTGCCAATATCTATAATATAGTGATTATTTTTTATTACTGCAATATTAAGTTGATAGGTTAGTGTGGAGACATATATATTGTTACATTGCAACATTAGACGATACTGCTTTTAAAATTAACCTTAACTGAATTTAAAGACTACAACTTATAGTTTTCGACTACAGATTTTTCGATTAGAATATTACTACATGTTCCTATAAAATTTGCAAACAAATATTATTTTTATAAATCTGTTTAGTAAAGTGCGTTTTTGCACACTCACAACAGTGCGCAAACTAAACTACATGTGTTCAGCGTCAAGTAATTACATATATCGCTTTTATTTTACTTTACCACAAGAATAAACAGCAGCTGGCGTGCGGCAAAGTAATAATTTTCGTACTCCATCTGTTTACTTTGCTCACAGTACGCAAAGTAAACAGCTGATGCAGCCTATGTTCTGTAAATTTTGATTGTTATAGAACTAACCTCTGTACACAGATTTAAAAAAAAAAACTAAAACGCTAATTTAAAATGTAGCTGTAGGAAAACGTTTTACGTATCAGGGGTGTTGCAAAGTTTAATTTGCCATACTCGATAAACTTTGCCGTCTGAGGCGTAGCCGAATGTTGCAATGAATGCAAACTCAACTTTGCACCCTAGATACACAAATAACTATTTGTTTGCGTTGCTTACTGACAGATTTAGTTAAGACCTACGAACCTTTATTAATACATGATACCGGAGCGGGGTGACACGAGAGTTGTTAGAGCCTACAACAAAGTCGGGCAGGTTCGAATGTAGTTACGGGTGTTGAGTTTACGTGCACTACGATATTTCCCACGAATTCAAAAAGTCTAATTTCCTAGCCTAAATGACGTATAGTAAATATATTAGGAAAAACAATAATTCATTACGTAATAAAAAGAAACACTCATATTTCTATAAGAATTTACTCATTCATGATTTCTAGTGTTAAACATCTAAATATTAATATTAATTTGAATTTCCGTCACTAGTGATGATAATAATATTATGATAACTTCAATGAAATCGTCCAATAATGTAAAAAATGTACTATGTAAAAATGGTAATGTCACGATAATATTTCGAGAGTTGTTCTAGAAATAATTATATGAAAATTTCTCATATTTAATTTGAACCTACAAGTCAAATTATGTGAATGTTGTGCACTTATTGCCTACATATTACATAAAAATGTAAATTGCATGTCATTCATTTTGTGGTAGAATTTATTAAATTTAAGGACAATTTAAAATGAAAAATGCTTTGTTTTTTACTCTTTATGGTAAATGAAAAATAAAATATGTACTGTTTTCGTTTAAAGATGAAAAAGGTTGTCTATTTTTTTACATTCTACTTCAAACATTTTAAATGTCCTCATTTTAATATAAATCTCCATTAGTGCTCGGGTATAAAAAGTTGTATAAAAAAACTTATTGACAATCCTTTCTCAATATCCTATCTACATCAGTAGGCTATAATGCATTTTGTAAATACAGCAACTGGCGGAACATAAAGAGTTTCCAAATCCATGATTATACAAATATGTTTTCCTATTTTTTAGCTTTAGAAACATATCTTGAAATACTGTCATACAATTTTGAATTGAATTTTATAAAGCTCATCAGCCAAGAAAAATGTTTTCAAATAACCTACTAGTTTGATATTTGAAATTTCTTTTGAATAAATCTCTCTATTATAAAAAATCAGGCCATTTACACAAAACTGTGGTCCTACTGCCAAGCGTCATTATCTAGGTAATTATCCACTAAATCCACCAACTTACCATGATCTAAGTGCCTCTGTCCTAACCAATCGTAAGTTATGTAAAAATATCGGAGTATACGTATAATAATATGTTTGCATTTTCTTTGCCACGAGTCGCCGCGGTGGTTGGTGAACGGAGCCCTCTAGTGTTGTAACAAACTAGTTTTTCAACACTTTAAAATAATACGCTTGCAAACGGAAATGTATGCAATAAAACAAAGGCTGAAACGTTTGTATAGTAATATAGTGTAATAAACAGCAAATTAACAAATTAAACTTTACCTAAACCTTAATAATAATTAGGAATTAGTTGTACATAAATCCCTTTAGACCCTAATTCGATTCTATTATAAGTGTTCACGCAATTTAAACTTGAGATTACACAGAGCGTCGAAATTAATGTATTTGGTTGTAGAATAATGTGTTAATTAGTTATGTACCCTGACAATCGTAATCCCACGTAAAACAAATGGTCAAAGCAATTAATTGTTGCCACCGACCGCAGCCAATGGCTAGGTTCCACAAGATATAGGAATATATACACGTTTATAATAAAGCAATACTTTTTTGGTAAGGGAGGAAATAGCAATAAAATAATGTAAAAATGAAAATATTTATAGATCCCATATGAAGGTCAGACTTCCAAAATATCATAACCAACATATTCATTTTGTTAATTGACTGAATTTTATAATAATATTGTATAGGATGGTGGAGTGTTTGAGTATTGATCTATTATATTGTTGTTATAGCAGTCAGGATTGTTTTGTACCAGGTGTTTCAGTTAAAAGATTATGAGCTTTCGGATGAGCTAAGTTGTAAACATAACCTTATTTTGGCTATTGTATTGTATCTTCAAGTTGAACTGTTGATGCACTAAGCTGGCTTCAGATTGAAAGAGGTTGTATCAACATACAAGACGAAAATCAATACATACTAAATTAGGCAATACCAAAAGTGACTTCATGACCAATGACCAATAGGATGTGCAAAGAATAACTAATAGAATTAAACATAGATGAAAATGTCAAGCTAATCTGACAGGCAGAATAATGTTGAATCCAGATCAACGAAGAAATAGATGAGTTGGCAAGGGAATTATCATCCACTCTTTTTGTAGTCCCTGAACCTGCCATACTGTTGTCAGAACAAGCTGATAAATCATTGGTCCAGAATTAGTAAAAGAAGGAACACCAAGGTAATTGAAGGAGGACTGTTTTCACCGACGATCTTGGATGGACTTTATGAGGGAAGGAGCAGATTTATTTGTCTAGATAGGAAGATTGCGAAGGCAATGTCGGCATGGAAATCTGGTATACTGGTATAAAACGGCATTTTGCACAACTGCTATAAAAGCTGACAAGAGTAAACATACCTGCACTTTGTCGCTTCTTGCGAAAGATAACATTGCGTAATGCATTATAATACATTGTAACTCTGAAGGAGGTGGACTTTCCTAATTTGACAAGGTTCGTAGAGGGGGCAGGTATATTGAGCGGTAAGTAGAAGTTCAAAGTTAGTTCCCGGGATAAGATGGCTGGTAGATAATCAGCTATTACCCCTAATCTAACTTCCCTATTCCTACTTTACAGTAATTAACAGTACTTCTGTTATTTGTCATACTAAACTTGAACAGTACCTCTTTATCTGTGTTAAGTGATTACGTTACATTTCTAAAGCTGGCTATAATCTTTGTACTATGAGGTTTATCATAAGTTTAAATATGTTAGGAAAACTTAAGTTTAAATATAAAAAAAATATAGGTGGAGTAGGTTCTGTTGACTTATTAAAGCTGTCGAACCTACTCACTTGTTACAGGTTAGGTTCGAGGTTTATTATTGACAGATTATTAATAAAGAAACGTCTGATTTCAAAATGATAGCGGTTTTATTATCCCATGTTATCCAAATACAAAAATAATGCTTAAATATTTAAACCCAATAAAAATTAAATGAATCATAATAAACAAATAGTACAGCACTCTTTAGAGTTAAGGAATACTTTCCTGCTACATTTGTCTTTCTAACCACGCTACAGAATATAGAAGATATAAATTGATGGAACTATTGAAGTAGGTATGTGATTATGTACTGCCCGTTTGTAATAACCAGTACGGTAAGATAGTGTCAGAGCTGATGTCACAAAAATTGCCCGTTTGTATTAACCAGTACGGTAAGACAGTGTCAGAGCTGATGTCACAAAAATTGCCCGTCTGTAATAACCAGTAGGGTAAGACAGTGTCAGAGCTGATGTCACAAAAATTAACGAATGATCGGTGCAATGTAATTACATTCCTATCAGAGCCACATAAGTTAACATTCTTGGTTCTACTCAAACAAGATTTAAGACAGTAACTTAAACCTCGTATAAAGTAAAATCAAAAGTAAATTATTCCTTATGTTTACATTTTTAGTCTAAAACATTACAGATACCAACTTTAATAGCTAGACTCTATACCAAGGTATAATTACCATATATTACCACCAACCTTGAAACTAAACTGTAACCTAGCTTTACTGGATCTTGAATCTACAAATTGTTTTAATTACTCTGCTTCCCTTCTAGGAAGAACTAATCCGAATGTATTCATTTGTATTCAGTTAATTGATTTTAATACTTCTCTTTAAGCCATTCATTCTTATGAATGTGTTTGTTTTAATTGGATAATATGCAAAAATACTATCATAAAAACATATCAAGTTTAATTAAACTGACCACAATTTCAGGTAAAGCTCAATGTTTAATCTGTATATTTCTATCCAGTTAAAATTTCAGTTTAGAGGAAGGATTGTCTGTGGGCAATTTTGTCGTGCATTGACTAAACTTAATTTTAATCAAGGACTGCGATATAAATACTACAAGTAACACAGAGTATACATTTTTAATGAATTAGGTAGTTTTTTTTACTTGTAATATGTTTAGTTTGAGGAATCATGAAATCAGATGAAGGTAATAACTCTTTTCGTTTTGAAACTATAAGTGTGTGCGTACAGCCTCTGACTTTCGGTTAGCAGTGAAAGTAGATTAAATGGCGGCTGCAATACGTCACAAATTTTTGTGACGTCACAACCTGTGTGTGTGTGTGTGTGTGTGTGTGTGCGTGTGTGTGTGTGTGTGACGTGTGTGATGACGTGGGTGGTGACGTGGGTGGTTGAAAAACGTACTTTGTTTTGGTACTGTTTTTGTAAGTGGGTCAAGGTCGTTTGTTGGTATTTTTGAAAAACATTCTGGGTATACATTTTGAGATGTATACTCAGAATGTTGTTTTTTTTTTTAGGGGTTGATTTCTGCGTTAGAGTAGGATATTTGTTTGGAGTGGATTGTATGAAATTTTAAGGAGAGGGATGTGACGTTTTTTGTTGTGTATTATTTGTAAGCTGGGTAGATAATGTGAAATACTCCGAACTTTTATTGTATTTATACGATTATTTCCCCCTCTACTTTGTTAATACTGTAATTCTATTGGTGGAAAATAGGGTTTTAGTTTCGTACGATTTTTGTACTTGGTATGTTTACTCTACAAAAGCTGGGTAGATAATGTGAAATACTCCGTACTGCTATTGTTTTTATAGTATTATTTCCCCCTCTACTTTGTTAATACTCGTTATTCTATTGGTGGAAAATATCGCTTTATTTTTCGTACTATTTTTGTACTTTGTTGTAGGATGTGAAATGTGTACTTAGTTCGTTATTTGATGTGAAATTTGTACTTTGTTTGTGAGAGTTTTGTTACTTAAAGAAAACAATAATTTCGTATTTATAATTCAGTCCGTTATTTGAGTACGAGTTCGTTATTTGATGTGAAATTCGTACTTTGTTTTAAAAGCTGATTTTCGCACCACAGTAGGATAGTTTGTACTATTTTTGTACTTTGTTAATTAAAGAAAACAATAATTTCGTATTTACAATTTACTCCGTTATTTGAGTATGAGTTCGTTATTTGTTTTAAAAGCTGATTTTCGCACCACAGTAGGATAGTTTGTACTATTTTTGTACTTTGTTAATTAAAGAAAACAATAATTTCGTATTTACTCCGTTATTTAAGTATGAGTTCGTTATTCCATGTGAAATTCGCCTCTACTTTGTTAATACTGTAATTCTATTGGTGGAAAATAGGGTTTTAGTTTCGTACGATTTTTGTACTTGGTATGTTTACTCTACAAAAGCTGGGTAGATAATGTGAAATACTCCGTACTGCTATTGTTTTTATAGTATTATTTCCCCCTCTACTTTGTTAATACTCGTTATTCTATTGGTGGAAAATATCGCTTTATTTTTCGTACTATTTTTGTACTTTGTTGTAGGATGTGAAATGTGTACTTAGTTCGTTATTTGATGTGAAATTTGTACTTTGTTTGTGAGAAGTTTTGTTACTTAAAGAAAACAATAATTTCGTATTTATAATTTAGTCCGTTATTTGAGTATGAGTTCGTTATTTGATGTTAAATTTGTACTTTAGTTTCGCATGCTTGAAATTATACTACGCTTTCTTGTTTACTTTAGCTATGTATCCATCAAAGTTGATAAGTAATGAACTGTCCTGCTACTTTTAAGAAAACAATTTAAACACTCTAACTGCATATTCTATATTTTTTTTTTACAACAGTAACAACATCTGCAAGGTTTTCTTAGCCTTGTTTTATTAGACTGCTATTCTGTATTTACTAAGTGCAACCTGGTCGTTAAACATAAAGTTGTTTTTAATAAACAGATGTCTCAACCGGTTTATATTGAATCATGCGGGAACCAGCTGTTTCGAAAAGCAACTTCAAATTATACAGCGTTTTTAAACTACCAAAGTTGAAGTAAAATTCGTAATCCTTCTCGCAAATATCCACAAGATCGGCTTCCAAGTTAAATGACTCCATAGTTAAGTTGTACTTGCTTGCTTGCAGGCTGTCTGATGTGGGTATGTCTTTTAGCAGGCATTATATATTTTTTAACGAACGAGTAACCTTCCAATGCGGGAAGTTTGAAATAAGCAGGTGTTATATTTACATTATTTCTAACCAATGAGGGTTGGTTAGGTAAACTACCAATCGCAGCGTATCTGGAAATATTTCTCTATATAAACAGCAATATTCGTATACATTTAAGCACTTCTCTTCAAGAAACTGCTTTCAGCATTTGTTATGTAGTATTTATAAACTGTACTTTGAGCTCAAATTACAGTTAATCAATGACATAATATGATATTAAGATGTATAGTTGTATAGTAAATTAAGAAACGTTTCTTTTATCTTGTTGTTTTAACAATTTTATTGTATGTTTAATAATTTGTTTTATGTTAACCTTTACTTGTATCTATGTTACTTTATGTATCCTTCCTCCTAGGTATAGCAACCCGATGAAAACTCCAAGAACCTTTAAACTTTCTTACAGGTAATTATTATATATTTTAGTATTTTCAACGTACTATATTAAGTTTTTAATCCGTTTGTCTTTGCAGGAATTCAATGTTACCGTATTAAGCTTTTAATCCGTTTGTTTTTTGCAGGAATACGTTTTAAAGTTCTGTTTAAACTGTCAACTACAATTCGATTTTTAATTGTTTCAGGTAATCCGTGTATGCCGATCCTGGGAAGAAGAAGAAGACCGATCACAATTGAATGTTTTGTACTTATGTACAATAACTACAAATGTC
>JAGFPH010009900.1:997-13900 GCA_018207615.1 Philaenus spumarius | reverse complement strand
TTTTTTTTTTTTTTTTTTTTTTTTGCTTTCCATGCCACTTTGGGCCTTTCGGCTAACGAGCATGTTTTTTTGGGTTTTTAATATTTTTTGGTCCCCCGCGGGATTTGAACCCGGGACTTCTTGCTTATGAGGCAAGTACCATAGTCGTTGAGCTATGACAGAGGACTTGTAGGGGGTAATCTCTGGCACTACTGAACCGATTGAAAAAATAGTTTTACTAATAAAAAGCTTCACTATCCCTGAGTAACATAGGCAATAATCCATTTCGATAAAAATATTTTTTTATTTCAACATTTGTTAATTATTTAGTCGGAAAAAATCTTAGGTTAATCCAAGAGTGATGAACCAACACATGCATTTAAACACATGTACTTATAATTATTACCTTTCAAACAATTGAATAAAATAGCTATTTGCTCCAATATTTCCATTAACAGCTGATTTCAAACCTTGAATCAATTATTTTTGTACTTCTAGCTTTTAGGTCATGGTTTTAAAGTGTAGACCTGAGCCTTGCTGGTTCTTTTAACCATTATTATAAATAATGTTATAAAAATATACGACATAATTTGATTTGGACATTTACAATTATTTACCATCTTAGCTTTGGGGTTATTATTAATCCTACACAATTATTATAAAGAAAACATAACATGATTATGCGTATAGAAGGTCCGAACGGGGTTGGCGTGCGGAGCACGCTGGGGTTTCCCCTAGTTTATTATACTTTTAGTATAATATACCATTCGTACAAAATACTAAAAGGTTTGTAGTAAAAAAATCAAAATAACCAAGAAAAAACTTAACCTCAACAATTTAGCATTATTTCGGTTGGTTGAGCAACTGATAAACTTAAAACTGACGTTAAAATCTTATTCAAAAATTGCCCTTAATGGTCGGTGCACGTTTTACCTTTTATGCCTAGGTTGGGGAGGGAGGGGCAGCAAACGTGATCTTTTGCCCAGAGCGGCATACTTTGTTGCGCTGGCCCTGGGTATATTGAACAGAACAAAAGCTCTACTCCTATTAATTATAGATATCTGTTGGAACAAGAAATAGAACTTTGCAGGTAATTATAGTCTATCGTCTACCAATCAAAAACACGTTACAGATTTTCGTACTAAAAATCGTGTTTCTGCGATTCATCACTGACTCACTCATCACGATTTCTCAAAAACTACCGAACGGATTGAAATGAAATTTGGTATGTAGCTCCCTCTAGGGCCATAGGTGCTCACTAAGAAAGGGTTTGAAAATATTCGAAATTTTAGGGGGGGGGGGGTTCGGGGGATCAAATTTATTAAAAAACGATTTCTTCAAAACTACTGAACGAATTGGAATGAAATTTGGTATGTAGCTTCCTCTAGGGCCATAGGTGCTCACTAAGATAGGGTTTGAAAAGATTCGAAATTTTAGGTGGGGTTTGGGGGGTAAAAATGACTAAATCACGATTTCTCCAAAATTACCGAACAGATTGAAATGAAATTTGGTATGTATCTTCCTCTAGGGCCATAGGTGCTCACTAAGTTATGGTTTGAAAAAATTCGAAATTTTAGTGGGGGTTTGGGTTGATCGAAGTTACTAAAATCCTAATTTCAGATCTTTTATTATTATGCAAATAGTGCTTTTATTATTTAAGATCTATAAATTTAAAAGCCCAATACCACTCACTGACTGAACACTTATAAAGAATACAATTACGTTAAAAAGACTGAAAATACCAACCACCACGGGCAACGCCGTACGGGTCAGCTAGTATTTTACACTTATTTATTTAAATACATAATGAATGTTTGGTTTTCTTCTGATAATCCGACCTTACTTCCAATACCACTGGTGATGGATTTAACCAGGTTCTACTGTGTTTCAAATAATTTCTAAATCCAGAACCATAAAATTTATTTTATTAGGTAAGATTTTAAAACACATTTAATTCCATGATGATTTTTGTCAAATCAACAATCCCATGAACAAAGTACCTATCTGATGTAAATAAAGATTTACAAAAATGTATTAAAAAAAATTAACTGTTGTTTTTAGTTACTAGAGCAAAAAAATGTGTCGGTAAGCTGTTGATCGGAACAGTTTTATCCAAAGTTCACTATTTTTACGCTTTAAATTAAAAATTTTGCAAAATCCTTTCTAAGAGTGCGTCCATGACCACGTAAGAATATACCTTTAAGTTTTCGTATTTATATCTTTAAGTAGTTTTTGCGCTATATTGATTCTATGTCAGTCAGTCACTACAAAGTCGTTTATATACAGACTGTCCCAAGGAAAAACTTTCAGGACGTGTTCTACTAGTGAAAATAAAGAAAAAAAATCCAGGTATCTGCCATTTTGTTTTCTTTTACAAATAAATCATATCTAGAGAACGGTTTGACTGATTAATTTCGAACTTGGAATGAAGTTCGATCCCTTCAGCCCTTTTGATTCCTTATCGGATGGTGTAACTGTAAAAACAATCGGATGAAGGATAACAGCTAAGCTAAGGAGAATGACTGCAAATGTACATACAATATTGTTGTACTGTGTTGGTATAGGATGCTGGGTAGAACAAACCAATTATTACACCATTACACTAATATCCTTCATCCGATTGTTTTTACAGTTACACCATCCGATAGAGATTCAAAAGGGCTACAAAAAAGATGTCTTGACACATTTTTCGTTAAAATGTACGGTTTTTGAGTAATTTAGGTTTGAAATTTTCAAACAGCTGCCATTTTGAAACACATGATTGGATATAATTGATTATTTTTACTAAGATAAATCGTTGTTAGATTGGACCTCATGCCTTGTTTGAAGTTAATCAGTCAAACCGTTCTCTAGATATGAATTATTTTGTACAAAAACAAAATGGCGGATATCTGGTAAACGAAGCATTTCCGAACCTATGTTTGTATGAACTTTTTTCTTTATTTTCACTAGTAGAACACGTCCTGAAAGTTTCTCCTTTTCTGCGTGATACACCCTATATACAGGATGTTAACTAAAATTAGCCTAAAACCATCATTTTTTTAATTTAAACATTTTTTTAGTTGTTTTTGTAGCGGGCTATGCAGATTCCGATTCTACATGCAAAAATAAGTCGAAAATGTAGCATAACATTTTTTCGATTTCGGCTTAGTTTAGCCGTATTTTTGGTAATTTTAGCTAATTTTGGTTGGTTGTAGACAATTACCAAGAAATTATGTTTTTAGTTTTTTGTCGATAACTAGGTTATCCTTTGACCTACTGAAACTACAGAAAAAAGTTAACGGTTTTCAAGATATTCCACGTTAAAAATTTGTCACAGCCGCCATTTTGAAAATTATAAAAGTAAATTCTTTGTGTTTGGTGCACTTGTTAATCGTAACATATAAAATGCTTATTCCAAATTTGAACTCGATATCTTATCTATTTCCACAGTTACAGTGAGTTTTTGTAAAAAAACAAAATGGCTGTATACGGCTAAACTAAGCCGAAATCGAAAAAATGTTATTCTACATTTTCAACTTATTTTTCGATGTAGAATCTGAATCTGCAGTCCAACCTTTTTGTAACATCCTGTATAATAGATTTCTTTACAATACTGAAGTAATACACTGAATATCCATATACAGGTGCAAAAAAAAAAAAAACCTTAGCGGGCTGTATAGGATGAGATTGTATACATTGAAATAACTGAAAAATGTGCAGTAACTTTTTATCGAATTCGGTATAGTTTAGTCGCAATCCGTCATTTTGTTTTTTTTTTTACAAAAAACATTGTAACTCAAGAAATAAAATAAATAATATGATTTACAGTTATACTAGACACCAAGAATGTATGATAATACTAATTTTAAAAATGGCGGCTGTTACAAATTTTCAACGTGGAATACCGTTAAGCTAACAACATGGCACACATTTTAACATGATAACACCCTGATCACATCAGATATTGGCCGATGTTGTCGCACTTGTACCGTTTACTGCATTTTCTGAACCCATATACCGGTACACTAGTAGTTCTGTGAACAGTAAGTAGACCTCGCTCGTTGAAATAACAAATGTGGTTTTGAGTTTAGGTTAAAAATAATGTGCCAGTAAGTAAGTGAGCACAAGGTTTAGCCAGTGAAACATTATTTACAATTCCCCCGATTCCGGGATTTCTAGTTCTCGTTTTTATATTTTTTCTTGAGCTTTAACTGCTAAAGATTTTCTTTTAGAGGCATTGCGTTTTATTTAGGTTAATAATGCGTAAGATAGCTAAAAATATCGCGTTATAGAGGGACAACATATAATTAAATATTGACATACTTAAATAACCCAAACTTAACAATGTATCATAAGTTAACTTAAGTACCATATCATATTTCAATATTACAAATAATGAAAACAAACGATGTTAAAACGTCGTGATAGTGATCTCAACCCATGTACCAACACTTCCCACGGTGTCCTACGGTCATTTTTTGTATGTCCTTTATCGCCGAGAGGTTTCATTTGTTTCATCTTATTTTGTAATTCCAGTAAAAGCTAAGTCAAATATTTTTATGAAATTTACAATGATAATTTACAGGTATACAGTTCAATTCTTTGATTTATCCTCTAAACTTTCTTATAATAATATGTCATTTTTGGGCAAACTATATATTCCTAAATTACTATTCAAAACAGGCCTAGTTTGTTAGCAGTCTTGTAGTAGGAACATAAAAACTGGTGTTTTCAAAATAAGAAATTTGAAATTGATAAATATTTTTATACAATTCTATTTAGAACCAAATTACGAACTTTTTAAAATTTATGAAAAAAATTACAATAATTTTTACTACTTTTTATGTAGGCCTAAAGTTAAACATTTTCCTTTCGTTACTGAATGTGATTGTTTCTTGAGCTTATAACTTTCTTAATTTTACTTCAATAATTTTTTTTACTGGCATATATGAATTCTTTAAACCTTTATGTACAAAAAAGCTATGGAACACTTTTAAATTGGTTTAGAATAAACGTATAAAAACTTGACGAAATACAAAAACTTGGACGATTTTTAACAAATTCGAAGTATACGGCCATTTTGTGAGCTTACCGTTAGAGATACGGAAAAAAAATCAAGAATACAAATTTGTTTAAAATTGAATTTGCTTTGGTTACTAAGCAAAATGTTATTAGTTTTTAAATTCGACTTACGTTTAAGCCACAAACTGGCTTTGGAAAAACGCTTACACTGAGAGAAACGGTCTGGCCGCCATTTTTATTTTATTTAAGGGGTTAAAAATGAAAAATGGAAAAAACCGTATAATATACATGGCTCGGCCTAGGAATAAGGAACATTCATGCAAAAAATCATCAAAATCGGTCCAGGCGTTTGGCCGTAATCGTGAGACAGACACACAGACGAAATTCCGAACGGTCGAGTAAAAACGGAGACCTCGCTTCGCTCGGTCAAAAATGTATACAAAGTTATTTTTAGTAACAAAAATAATAAACGGGTTAAAGGAACTTTATGAACGCTCTGTATTTATGTTCGAAATGTCAACATAACAAACGGCCGTAAAGTTATTGTTGATAATATGTTATGCTAATCTTCCTGTAATAAGGTAAAGTTTTAATAAAGTATATGTTCTATTCTATTAGTTGGTAAAATATCAAGCTTATAAAAGAAGCCACTCTTATCCAACCACTTTACTAATGAGACAACCTTCCCCTGTTACTTTATGGGATCGCGTTTCTTATCATTTTAAAAATTCTAACGCTTTATTTCAAGACGACTTTTAAAGTGTGGTTATTGTTGAGGTAATACATTGTTGTAATATGTACTTCCAATTAATTTGATCAATAAAGATTAGGTCATTTGATAAGAAATCAGATCACGTAAACAAGATGTAATTGAATTACAATTTATATTTGGAATTCTACCCTTACCGAATCTTAATCCAGAACGTGATATTTGTTTCTTCTTTTTTAACACAATTTTATGCAATAGTAAAGGGCTTTTTAAAAAAATGAGAATGCCCCCTTTGATGGGTGTTAAAACCCTCTGAGGATGATGATCATGCATCGAAATGTACATAAGGGTAAGGTATTAAAATTAACTTACAATTTAGTTGTTTAGTTATAGTTTTTGTTCCTTGTTTTGTGGTTCGGGTTTTTATTTATCAGACTGATACCTCACCCAAAATCATTAGTCACTAAATAAATACTGTTTACATTATAGTGATCACTGTTTTTAGCATACTTATTATAATTATAATAATATTACTATATTATAATATAATAATGATTATATTATAGCATTATAATTATGCAATTTCAAAATATGATATAATAGTTTTTGACAATATATTGACTTGTGCAATTTGTTGACCTTTATTCTCTGCTAATATTAATACTGATAAAAAATATAAATCGGTCATAGAAGTTATCACTTCCAACGTGTGGTCTTAAGCACACCCAATGTTTTTTTGTTTTTCTAACTTTTAGGTTAGGTTTTCATTTAAAGTGTAGTCCTGAGCTTTGCTGGTTCTTTTAACCTTTATTATAACTGGTGTTATAAAATATACGAAATAATTGTATTTGAACATTTAACATTATTTACCATCTTAGCTTTGGGGATATTATTAATGCTATACCTTTATTATAAAGAAAACATAACATGATTATGTGTGTAGAAGGTTACAACGGGATTGGTTTTTGGAGCACGCATGGTTTTCCCCTAGTATAGTATAAAAAAACATCTGGTGTTACTCGTTATTTTGTTTTCTTCAGTTGGTAATGTTAAAATTTATTTGCAATGTTGATTGCCGTCAACATTACGACGTAGAAGCGTCTAGCAGGCCTTCGTCCACTGGATGACACGTACTATTAAATATCGGTTTTTGAAGAAGAGAAGTGTTGACAGTCTTCGCGAAACGTTAGACAATTTGTGCGATTTCCAGTTCTTCTTGTGTGTAATGTTTTAGTGACTTTGATGACCGCGTCGAAACGGTAACGTTTGTTGTGTTTTTTGGTTGTTGTTTGTGCTGTGCTGTGGTGTAATTTACGTCAGTAGGAAGAGCAAGGGATCGCACCGTGTTCAAATAATAACTGAACCGATGACGTGAGTTGATCAAACTTCCAAAATTAAGTTTATATGATTTAGGGTTTGAACCAACTATTTGGAAAATTGTTCTGTTCACGACGGCCCTGAACAGCTGCCTGTGTGTACGAAATATACAGGGTGATTCACGAAGTTATCCCCACACTTATACAGCTCATTCTACTAGTAAAAATAATGAAAAAAGTTCATATAAACATAGGTCTGAAAACGCTTCGTTTTCCAGAAATCCGCCATTTTGATTTTTGTACAAAATAATTCATATCTAGAGAACGGTTTGACTGATTGAGTTCAAACTTGGCATGAAGTTTAACCTAACAATGATATACCTCGAGAAAAATAAACGATTAAATCCAATCATGCGTTTCAAAATGGCGGCTGTTTGAAAATTTCAAACCTAAATTACTCCAAAACCGTACATTTTAACGAAAAATGTCAAGATACCTTTTTTGTAGCCCTTTTGATTCTCTATCAGATGGTGTAACTGTCAAAAATACCCAATAGCCAAGTTAAAAGGTAATGACAACAAATGTCCATACAATATTGTAGTATTTACTGTGTTGGTATAGGACGCCGAGAAACAAACCAATTAGTACACATAACTTAACTGTTATCCTTCATCCGATTGTTTTGACAGTTAAACCGTCCGATAGGGAATCAAAAGGGCTACAAAAAAGGTATCTTGACATTTTTCGTTAAAATGTACGGTTTTGGAGTAATTTAGGTTTTAAATTTTCAAACAGCCGCCATTTTGAAACGCATGATTGGATTTAATCGTTTATTTTTCCTGGGGTATATCATTGTCAGGGTAAACTTCGTGCCAAGTTTGAACTCAATCAGTCAAACCGTTCTCTAGATATGAATTATTTTGTACAATAAACAAAATGGCGGATATCTGGAAAACGAAGCGTTTTCGGACCTATGTTTATGGGAACTTTTTTCATTATTTTTACTAGTAGAATGAGCTGTATAAGTGTGGGGATAACTTCGTGAATCACCCTGTATTAGTAGAATTTGTTTACACCCAAGCCTCCAGCTTAGACTCACGCGCTCCTTCGTTCCTTTGCGAGTTCGCTTCGCTCGCAGCGTACAAACTCGGCCGTCGACCTCGGATTAGAAGATGCCCCACGCTAAACCCACGGATTTGAACCGGGTATTTTTTGGTATTTTAGGTTTTTAATCGATTTTGGGAGAACCAAGGGAGCTAAAAGACCGTGTAAAAACACAAAATGAGCAAAATAATATCCTACATTAAATTTTTTAGATAAAACTCTAAAAAAGTTTCATTATCGTATGAAAAATCTCAAAAAAATAGTTACTTCCTGTCAAGAAATGTACTTCCGGTTGCTGGATTTCTTCGGCTAATGAACGCGTCCGAGCGACGTAGACGTCCAACGTGTGTACCAAATTTGGACTAAATAGAACTTAAAATGCGGCCGCTAGAGTGCGAACACGTATAAACATTCATATGTATCATTTTTAATGACAAATCAAAATGTGTTCTGAGGACCATGATCTGTTTATCACTGATCACTCTTGACTTATAATACGGTCAAAAACAAAGTTCACTTGTTTATAATATAGTAGATGAGACCATTGCGTGCTTCGCACGCCAACCGCCGTCAAAACAATACAACAAAGGGTAACTTTAAAACATTGTCTATATTAGTGCTAACATACATATATAATTTTAACGACACCCCAAAACTTGTTCTGGGGACCATGATCTGTGATCATTGACCACGCCTGACCTTAAGTGTCACTGCAATAGCTCACCCTATGGAAATTCGCTAATTTATATCAACTTTTTGAATTAATTTCACCAGCGGAACAAGCCCTGAAAGTTTCTCCGTGGGACATCCATATATTATATATATAATCCAAAACCCACTCACTCACTGACTGACTGACTGATCACAGTATCTAAAAAACCATACCACCTAGAAACGTGAAATTTGGTACACATATTACTCATATGCCCTAGAGGCGTACTAAGAAAGGATTTTAAAATACTTGGCCTTTAAGGGTTGAAATAACCCATAAAACAATAATTATTGTTTGTTATATGTCTCAAAAACCATACTAGCTAGGAACGTGAAATTTGGTACACACATTGATCATAGGCTCTAGTGGCGCACTAATAAAGGATTTTAAAATATTTGGACTCTGGGGTTCAAACCAACCCCTGAAATTATAAATATTGTTTGTTATATAGATAATCGTAAAAACCATGTAGCCTAGGATCTTGAAATTAGCTACACATACTGCTCATATGCGCTAGAGGTGCTAAAGGATTTTAAAATATTTGTCCTTTAAGAGTTGGACCAACCCCTAAAACCATAAATATTAATTTTTATACTTTCCTTAAAGCTAGAAAGCTGAAATTTTGTACATTTATTTCTTACAAGATACATATGAAAGATAAACCATTATAATAACATTTCGTCGCGTTTTGCTAAGGGGTGAAAATTTAGTAACAACCAACTAAAAATATTAATAGGTATTAATTGAATACCGTGAAATTTGGTACACGTATTTCACACAGGCGCTAGAGGTGCACAGAGAAAGAATTTTAAAATATTAGATTTTTGAGGGTTGAAAAAACCCCTAATACAATCAATATTGTTTGTTATACTTTCCTTAAAGCTATAAAGCTGAAAATTTTTAAATTTATTTCTTGAAAAACTAATATAAAAAGTAAACCAGTTTTACATGTTGTTACGTGCTGCTGGGTGAAAATGTGATAACAACCCCTAAAAACAATAAACATACATTTTTATACTTTCCTTAAAGCTAGAGAGCTGATGTTTTGTACATTTATTTCTTACAAGATATATATATATAATAATCCAGTTTTACATTTTGTTACGTGTTGCTAAAGGGTGAAAATGTGATAACAACCACTAAAAACAATAAATATTAATTGGTATTCTTTCCTTAAAGCAAAATAGCTGAAATTGGGCCCTTATTAATTTTAAGAAAATATTTTAGACGTAACCTGATAAAAACTATCCCGATCTATGCATCTGGATTTGGCAGATGGACGTATATGGGTGACTGTAACATCCAGATAAGACTGTGATTTACCAGTCTGTAGATTTAGCGGTTGAAAAATAAGACGCTCTTCACTCTGAATTAAATTTTTGTATTTATTCAATTTATTTGGCCCACATACAGTGACGAAGACAATTGACGGGCAGCCAGTGAACAATAAATACCAAACTAATTGAAAATACATGTAATAATTCACTTCGTGAAATAATAGATGACAGAAAAAGAGAGAAATATTACAATAACTATGTAACGTAGTGATGCAAACAACAAATTCCCTAGCGAAGCATGGGTATTTCGCTAGTCCTATATAAAGATACAATTTTAACGAAGGTTGTTAGACTAGGGTTTCGTGTGAATGATTTCATTGCTTGGCACGCGATAATTGTTGGGATGTGTTTAGGCCTAGGAAAGTATTTGATTAATATCGCAATACAACAAATTCATAACAGTTTATTCATTGGTTACAATAAAAACACAGGTAGCAAGCTGCCATCTCTTCACAGATCCTCCTCGTCTTCTGTCTGCACTAGGCACGGTCCCTTGCACATCCTGTGGCAGAATACAGCGTAGCCCAGCACTATGAGCATACCCACTAGCATGATGTTTAGAGGCCAGAAGAGGTTCTCGTACACAAACATGTTGTCAACCTGCACAAGAACAGTTCGAGTTTGTTTTAATCCAGTCGAGTTGAAAAGTTACTAATTTAAATTTGTTGTTAAAGGTTAAACAAATAAAAGAGCACTGTGGCGACAAAATCACACTGATTTAAATAAAAACCCGAATCACAAAACAAGGAACAAAAACTATAACTAAACAACTAAATTGTAAGTTAAGTTTAATACGTTACCCTTATGTACATTTCGATGACATGGTCATCATCCTCAGAGGGTTTTATCATAAGTTGTTTAGTTATAGTTTTTGTTCCTTGTTTTGTGGTTCGGGTTTTTATTGTTAAAGGTGTTAAATTAAACTTCTTTAAGTCTAGTACGCACTGGGATTCTTTGTTTGGGCTCTTTGTCGTGGAGCTGCTCTCGGATTCGTTTTCCTGAACCCAGGACTCTCCGCGACAATGAATCTTGCATGTCGTGTGATGCGTTTTATATTTTCTAAAAATCTTATCCTAAATGGGATTCTTTACACAATTTTGCGCAACATTTAGCCGCCGCACGTGAATCACAAAACAGAGTGGACTTCTCTCGAGTGGTTTTATCTTTTTTCTCGGTTTTTGTTCGATAAAATGTGCACAACTGATTCTGCGATACAATTACTCGAATATTTACAAATACGACGATGTTTGTGGGATGTTTCCTCTGATGTATACAAAGATAGGGAGAAAAAAGCAGAAGTGAGTTAGCCCAAAAATATGAAGTGATGACAACAAGAGTGTCAGCACCATAAAATTCGTCTCCTTTTTCAAAATGTGTGGTCCAACCATTTCCAGAAGATTTTCGAAATCGACTGGACCCATCCGAACAAAATTTCGGAATTCCATTCCGTCCTCCAATCTCAATGTGTCAAGGAGATCCTTGAACGTGCCCGTGCTTATTTTGATCCTTGAATATTCCACGAATCTTTGTTATCCCTTTTTTACTCCGTTGAGCTGGATAAAGGTCTCCTGCAATAACCGAGAATGCGATCTCGTTCGACATGGCTCAGAATCAAACTAGATGCGTTCACGATTTCCAGAGCGACAATGTTGTGGGGCGAAGAGTCTGGAACATGAATCCGAGCGTCTACGACACAGAGTCCGAACAAAGAATCCAAGTGCGACCTAGGTTTAGGCACACCTCGCAGACAGCCGTAGAAAGAGAAAGGGAACTCTTGTTTATACTAATATTATAAAGAGGTCAAATTTGTTTGTTTGCACGTAGGGGGGAATCTCTGGAACTACTGAACCGATTGGAAAAAATGTTTTACTAATAAAAAGCTGCACTATCCCTGAGTAACATAGGTAATAATTCATTTCGATAAAAACATTTTTTTTTCAACATTTGTTAATTCATTCAGAAAAATTCTTAGGTTAGGCCTAGACTGATGAACCAACACATGTATTCACATTTATTACCATAGCAACCAATCGAATCAAATAACATATAAAACAGCTGTTTGCTCTAATATTTCCAGCTGATTTAAAATTTAGTCGAAAAAAATATCTTACGTTAGACCTAGACTGATAAACCAACACATGTATTTACATTTATTAGCATAGCAACCAATTGAATGAAATAACAGATAAAACAGCTGTTTGCTCAAATATTTCCTTCGATAGCTGATTTCAAACTTTGAAGCAATTATTTGAATTTCAAATTTTTAGGTTTGGTTTTTATTAAAGTGTAGACCTGAGCCTTGCTGGTTATTTTAACCTTTATTATAACTGCTGTTATAAAGTATACGAAATAATTTGATTTGAAAATTTAACACTATATACCATCTTAGATTTGGGGTTATTATTATTACTATCCTACACTTTTATTATAAAGAAAACATAACATGATTATGTGGATAGAAGGTTCCAACGGGGTCGGCGTGCGGACCACGCAGGGGTTTTCCCCAGTATATAAATAATCTGTTTGCATTTGCATCGCCGCTTAGGTTAACGGGTCTAGTGAGCATCGGTGGAGCGTAGAAGTTTAGTATATATTTAGTCTTATTACATGTAAGCACTGGCGACGCGATCGACGTGTCATTGTACGTAACACGCATGCGTACTGTCAAGTAAATATTAAAGACATTACCGTGACTCACGTTGAACTAACTAGGCGACATTACGGAACACTGCTTCTTGGATT
>JAGFPH010009899.1:22075-39316 GCA_018207615.1 Philaenus spumarius | reverse complement strand
ATCATCTGTAATACTTAAACAAAACCCATCGTAGATTATAGATTACGTTTTGGGTTAGGTTTACAACTTCAATCATTATAATGTCTTGTGTAGTAGATTTTTTTTTAATTTTTTAATATGAGTTATAGAACTAATGTATGATATCATACGTTTTAAGATTTGCTTTGGTGTTATAAACTGAATATAAATACAACCTTTTATCATCAATATATTCGTTTATAGAAATTTAAAGAAATACCTATTCGTTTAAGTTCGGACACATTCGTACATCTTCGTATAACGTATAAACATATTCCATTATAAATTTATTCACTAAAATATTAATAACGTCTAAATAAATTTTTCTATCAAAATGAAATAAAAATTAATTAAAAGATAATATATTTATCTTTCTTTAGATATATAATAATGTATACAGGGTTAGTTAAAAGTCTGGAGACACCCCCTTAACTCTCCACCGAGCATTGATAAAACATCCAAACCCGGGGGTTGTTTATAGGTCATAAAAGCACACTTCCCCATGCATAGAGCAACGTTGCCCCCCAACTCAAAATCAAAATGTTTGGGGCTACTCAATATTTTTAAATGGAAAGTATGGTCATGTGATACCTTATTTTAAAGGTCTATTTAAGACTAAGAAAATGACATAAAGAAAATAAAAATCGGACCACCCAAAACAAAATAGCGGCCCTAAACGTGTTGAAATAAATCGACATAAAGTTGCTAATATCTCGAAAAGGAAGACTTTTTAGAAAGCAATTCAAGAGACAAAACATTTTGATTTCAAAGTGCTTGACCTAAAATATTGCTTCCAAATCGATTTCGTAAATTTGATTTTTTACAACATTTTTTAAGACGGAGGAGTAAAAATAAAATAAACGAAATCGATTTGAAAGCAAGTTTTTAGGTCAAGCAATTTGAAATAAACATTTTTTGCCTCTTGAAATTTTTTCTAAAAACCCTTCTTTTTCGAGATATTAGCACCTTTATGTCGATTTATTTCAACACGTTTAGGGCCGCTATTTTGTTTTGGGTGGTCCGATTTTTATTTTCTTTACGTCATTTTCCTAGTCTTAAATAGACCTTTAAAATGAGGTATCACATGACCATACTTCCCATTTAAAAATATTGAGTAGCCCCCAAAAATTCCGATTTTGAGTTGGGGGGCAACGTTGCCCTATGCATGGGGAAGTGTGCTTTTATGACCTATAAACAACCCCCGGGTTTGGATTTTTTATCAATGTTCGGTGGAGAGTTAAGGGGATGTCTCCAGACTTTTAACTAAACCTGTATATCATATGATTACATAAATACCTTGTTATACTGGTCGCAGTCCGATATCTTTTTATGTCGGTGACGGCCGTTTCGCCTATTTTATTCAGGACGAATTTTTGTTCTCATTGCATTCAATTTAAATGTGCGACAACTCTAAAATACACGTAATACACAACATATATATATAAACATATTTTTGACAGCAAGTTAAACCCCTTCACAGCCCCCCGCATAGAAATGTCAGTATTAACCGAGCAATGAGTGAGTGATAACTTGCGTTAATCGTATACGAAGGATGCAATACGAATGCAATAAAAACAAAAATTCGGTTTGACAATGCCTGAATAAAATAGGCGATACGGTCGTCACTGACATAAAAAGACATCGCACTGCGAGCTGTATAACAAGGTATCTATTTGTTCAATCATATGACAAATTTGGTCACACTACAATTTAAGACAGTTCGTATAACCTATTGGTTGATTCTTGAAATCCTTCATTTTATATATATGAGGAAGTAAAATATGTTGTATAATCTTATATTTAAATGTTCAGATCAAAAAGTATTACATAATACACCAAAAATATGAACATTGAGAAATTTGTAAATTTTCCAATTGTTGAAGATTTAATGATTCAAAATAGTATGAAAAGTACATTTTATGTCAAGAAGGATTTTTTTATGTGGTAGTTCATTGTAATAACGCGGGAGGTTTATAAATGAATATTAAATACAAAATATTAAAATCTGTAACTGTTACAGTATGGACAAAGTAGCTGTACTAGTCAAGACAGACAAATTAAAAAAAAATGTTTATCTGTTATCCTGCACCAATTTGAAAGTGCATATTTTTACTTACGATGTTTATATCGCAGTAATGGCATTAGAGTAACTGAATTGTTGACGTCTTTTGCTTGGGACCACTGAATGTAAAATTGAGTATGAATAATTAATATGTGTAAAGAAGAGCAGCGTTGTACTCTGTGGTATTATTTACAAATCTAATAATTTTTGCGGTTGCGATTCATACGATTAGTTTATTTAGAAGCTCGGAAGAGAACATTTTGAGGGAAACACTATTCGAATTATATCTTATGTTCTAAAGCGAGAGATAATTGTCTGTCTGCTAAATGGATCTGGAATCTCCGTCTAAGGATTTTTGATTTTATATGGGGCTTTTGGCCACGAGAAATCGATTGGAAATGGTCACCAGTCTGGGAAAATTCGTTTTCTACGTCTTTTTATTAAATTAAAAAGTGAAATTTGTCCATTTTAAACAATACAAAGCACAGCTGATGCAAATGTTTTCAATGTCATTACAATAATCATCTGTTTTCTTTTAAACGAAGCACAGCTGATGCAAATGTTTTCAATGTCATTACAATAATCATCTGTTTTCTTTTAAACTGTATTTTATTAGAGGTAAGCCTAATGTTGTATCTATTTATAGTTACCATGGCAACGAATACTTCTGCTAAATAAACATACCCCTTATTTAGTTGTTTAATGTTATAGGCCTAACCTCAAAACTCAATAATCTAATATTTATTATTGAAATCATAGCCCTGCTTATAATCGAGCTTTAGCTCGGTCTCCTGGTACTATTGTTTATTTTAAAGTCGATATCAAGCTATTTACCCAAAGAGGTTTACTTTCATCTCCGAGTGGTCTAAACTAGATCCATGTTATTTTGCTTAAAATATAAAACAAGTATTTTAGTAATTATTTATCTTAGAAATTACTCATTATTTGTTTGCAAATTTATTTTTAGTATTCAACTAAATTAAAATAAAGATCGGTCTAGAATTGAAATAAACAATCACGCTCAGTTTTGAAAAAATTGCATGATATCAAAACTAATATTATTTACTAATAGGAATATAATAGATATTAATGCATAAACAGCTGATAGGTTTCATCTGTTTAACAAAGTATAACAATCGGAGACTTTAACAAAATGGCTGGGCATCATAATCTCCAGTTTAGTTTTACCAAATAAAAAAACTTATAACTTTATTAAAAGTTTGTATAAGGTAAGCACAATAACTAAATAATACCGTTTGCTGAGATAACGTTAATTGATTTTGTTTTAAAACTATAACAATAAAATTGAATTCAATGAAGACTGTAGGCTGAGTACATAGTGTTTCAAAAGGGTTAGTTAAGCTTGAGAAAGCCCTTGGGTGGTTAAACTATCAAATCTGGGAACGAAATGCTCACGTTTTGGTACTTTTGATCAAAATTTAATTACAATCGGGTGGGTAGTTTACGGGTCAGATAGTAAAAGCAAATTATTCCTCTTCTTAATTAACATATTACAGATAACATTCTTCAGATAATTAATTTCTTATAACTATACTTATTTTAACTGAACAAATAAAGTTTAAGGTTTTTTTTAAAATTACCAAGTTTCATATCTTCTAAACAATTGGATTTATCATTTCATCTAGCGTCATAAATGCTTCCCTCGATTTAAAATATCACAATATAATGGAATTAAAACCAGCATGAGCGCCCAGACGTACGCTGATTACATCCGTGTGTAAATGAGATGCATGTTGCAAAGACAGAGAACAACTTTGAAAACTGTTAGAGTCAAGATTTGTTGTTAATTATAGCGAACACTTTACTAAATATTTTTAGAGAAACAAACACTTTTTTGACGTTTAATACAAAGTACAAAAAACATAATGAAACTAATTGTTTTTTTTTTACAAAATTGATTAAATTAAGTATTTAAGTTAGCTTATTTTAAACTTCTGGAAGTAGCCATATACACAACTTGAACTAATACATAATAATTTAAAAAATATATATATAATAAAACTATACAGGGCTGCTGGTGATAAGTGTTAAAAAAATTATTTGTGATAAATTTGTTGATACCAGAGACAACATAGTGCGTATTATATTTCCCCACCTAAATTATACCATAGGAGAAACATAAACCATGGTATTTATTTAATTGTTGTACGATAACACAACAAAAATAAACGGTACCAGGAACTGGCACATACTTTCTCACAAATACATTTAAATTACTAAACAGATTCACTGTGACTTGTAGGGAGGGGTAGGAGTGTTTTTTTATTAAAGTTGGAGATTAACTAATAAATATTATTATTATTATTACTATTATCTAGAGAGAAAACTATTCGATCGATTTCGAAAAAATTTGCACCAAACACGTCAATTAGGTCTTCATAGATGCACGTAAAATGGTTTTGAATTTTTTTTTAAAACAACCCGCTTTATGGCCAAAAAACCCCCCAAAACAGTTATTATTATTATTATTATTAGCTAAACGAGAATTTTTAGAAAGATGCTGGTTTTTTGATATGGTAGGGCACATTAAAGGCTACAAATAAGCCAAATTTTATCAAAATCGTTAGAGCCGTTTTTTAATAAAAAAATAATAACTGATTTTTGGGGGTTTTTTGGCCAAAAAGGGGGTTGTTTTTCAAAATTGTTCAAAACCCTTTTTCGTGCATCTATACAGGCGTACTGGACATGTCTGGTGCAAATTTGGTTGAAATCGATCAAATAGTTTTCTCTCTAGCTTTGTATACTTTTAAAAGTAGGCGATTAACTAACAAATATTATTATTATTAGCTATAGAGAAAACTATTCGATCGATTTCGAACAAATTTGCACCAAACACGTCAATTAGGGCTTTATAGATGCACGTAAAAACGTTTTGAAAAATTTTGAAAAACAACCCCCTTTATGGCCAAAAAACCGCCAAAAATCAGTTATTATTATTATTACTAACTAAACGAGAATTTTTAGAAAGATGCGGGTTTCTGTATATCGTAGGCACATTAAAGGCTACAAATAAGCAAAATTTTATCAAAATCGTTAGAGCCGTTTTTTTATAAAAAAATAATAACTGTATTTTTGGGGGTTTTTTGGCCAAAAAGGGGGTTGTTTTTCAAAATTGTTCAAAACCCTTTTTCGTGCATCTATACAGGCGTACTGGACATGTCTGGTGCAAATTTTGTTGAAATCGATAGAATAGTTTTCTCTCTAGCTTTGTCTACATACAGACATACATACAGACATACATATATATACAGACATACATACATACAGACATACATACAGACATACAGACAGACATTTTGTAAAAACCACTTTTTTGGACTCAGGTGGTCCCAAAACGGATATTTCCACAAAAATCTCAACATCGATTTTTTTTGCGATCACTATACTTTCTCTATACTATAGTATAGTGAGAAAGTAAAACAAATGTAATTTAAAATTTAAAGACATAGCTCAACTGATGAAAATTGTTCAGTGTTGGTATAGTAATTAACCAGTAAAATATTAACCAGTAATTTTTCACAATCTACTAGATAGATATATAAATGGAAATCTGGGTCGAGTTTATAAATGGTAAAATCTTACGGAAGGTTATTTTCAAAATCTGTAAAATCTCTACAACTTCCGTAATATGAAAACTATTTCATCTGTTAAAAACTATTATATCTCCTATCAGTAGTACCAACGAATTTACTAAGAAGGTTGGCCAAAATAATATGTACGTGTTATTAATGTGTGTGCGTTGTGTTGTGTTTTTAATGGTTTTATACTTGTGTGACAACCTCGTTGAGCGATTTGACTGTTTTTGTACGGCCTGATGATGAAATAATTAGGTGTACTGTAAGTACAAATTTCTTATGTATAATCTTTTTCTCATTGTTATACGATATTATTTCGTTTAATAAGATCGATATTATATGTAACTAAGAAATATCTATTTGCATTGGCTTAATGTTACAGTCTACATGATGCCATCTCATTGTCATATAACAGTCGCTTATACTCCACTGTATAGTATTTCATACTGCAACTTAATACTGCACTGTATCACGAAACCTGATATAAGTGATAAAGTATTTCTGTAGTATCTCTACGATTTATTTCTAAAGCACAGAATACATTTATTCAATCACTGGAAAGTATTGGCAGATGTTGAGTTTATCAATAAGGAACAAATTGGAAAGTTGTATAGATACTTCCTAAAGCGTAATGGAATAGAATAACTATAGTATTTATCTTTACTTTTAAATAAACCTTTATCTAGCTGTGTTATAAAAGTTCAAACGTAATTTGAATAAATAGTTCAAAAATTTGTTAACTGTTATAAAATAGTTTAGATGAAAATTTGTTTGAAAATAATTTCTGGCTCCAAGAGATGGACAGATTGTTCGTTTGGAGTAGAGATGGCATACTTGTAGGTTTTAATTGGGGTTAATAACTAGAATAATAAGGCCAGATAACATCATAAGAAAGTAGATGCTTCATCCAACTGAAACAATCGTAAACAAAGTTGGAGAGAAATATTAAGTATAACTAAAATTGTTCTGCTGCAAAAATAAGTAGTTAAGGAAAGGCTCACGAGGCTGGTTATAGATCATCTGTGGTGATAGAAATAAGTATTTCAGATCGAAATCAACGGAAAATAAATTAAGAAGAGTACGAATACAGTCAATGGATCTGCCATGGGAAAAGGAGATGTGTTTATAGTACATAACCATTTGGTGGGCATCAATCCTTAGGCATTTGAACAAGAGTATCACGTTCTCAATGTGGTAAATTTTGCAATTTACTCCTCTTTATTTAAAAAAACGTAAAACGTTCGTGGGACCCACGTCAGGAACAAAGACCATAACTCATTTTCTTCAATTCTTTTACCAGCTTTAACGTCGACATACACACATAGTTTTAATCTTTCAATTGCCGTTTTTATTTGTTTGTTTTTTATACAAATATTTACTGTTTCCATACGTTATTATAATAAAGGTGTGGAATTAATTACAACATCAAAGCTAAGATAGTAAACACAGTTAAATGTCCATTCATTGTAAATACATTCAATAAACATAAAATGTTGGTTCATCAGTCTAGGCCTAACCTAAAATTATTGTGTGTATGTTTCATTTATTTTACCTGTCTTAACGGCAACATACACACACAATTTTAAACTTTTAATTGCCATTTATTATTAGTTTGTTTTTTATACAAAATATTTACTGTTCCCATACGTATAATGTTATTATAATAAAGGTGTAGAAATAATTATAACATCAAATCTAAGATGGTAAACACAGTTAAATGTACATTAATTGTAAATACATTCAATAAACATAAAATGTTGGTTCATCAGTCTAGGCCTAACCTAAAATTATTGTGTGTATGTTTAATTTATTTTACCTGTCTTAACGGCAACATAGATACAATAATTTTAGGTTAGGCCTAGACTGATGAACCAACATTTTATGATTATTGAATGTAATTACATTCATTGCCATAGCAGCCAATTTAATAACGCTTTTTCGTTACGCGTATTTTCTATTTGTAATTTCCATAGCAACCAATATTATAACGCTTTTTCTTTACTCGTATTTTATATTTTTCGTTGAAATAACAACCAATTAATAACACGCTTATTAGTTACGCATTACATTTTGTATTTGTTAATTCCTACCGCATCCCGCGTTAAGGAACTTCCCTCCAAAAATTATAATTTCAAGAACAAAAAAAGTTTTCAGGACCAAATTTTACTTGAACTGTCTATTCGTTGCCGCACATCCGTTGTAATTAGAGTTGTATGATAAATGTATGAAACTGACGAGATTGTGTAACTGCTTGAAGGTCTGTGTTAATCCATCTATGGGGTTTTTAATTAATAAAGATAAACACAAACACACGATTTGACACGACAGCACTGACCCGCTGTACTACTATCGTCACAAGTACAGGTCACGTGTATACAGTACTTTCGTAGTTTAAGCTAATTTATAATGTTGCACCTTTAATATTCTCAACAAAGTTGTAGTTGACCAAAATGTATCGAGTATAGCCTACACAGTTTGAAGTATTTATCAATATAAAGTCTACAACAAGCAACAGTAGACTTGATTGGACAAGAGCCAACCAACACTTTGCCAATAATTTCGCTCCACGTAATTGCAAAAACCACACAATCAACATCACAGTGAGCTCTCTCATCAAAACCCCACACACAATTTGAGTCACCGATGGTCTAGAATAGTAAAACATCATTTACAAGTGATCTGTCTTGACCAGATAGCAAAGCAAAGTAGTACGAGAATTTACAAAATAATGTTCCCTTGACCGTTACAGGAAACTAAACTACACTAAACGTTTTTTTAATACAGTTATTAGTATTAAATAAACATACATAATCGGAACAATTTTTTTATTGTTTTAACGGTAAGGTAAATAACCACAAATCGTAAGTAAAGTAGTACAGTAATTCCATTGAAAATTTGATCGCAGCTGTTTTTGAAGAAGTAGGAATTTGCCTCACCAATTATTGGTCCTTGTTAGAAAACTGTGAAAACAGTAATAATATAATATATTAAAAGTAAAAAATGCAATAAATATAAACTTAATTTCTGGTATATTTCAAAAAACCATTATAACTTGATTGGGCGAAATTACAGTACAGGCTTACGTCAACACATAGACTTAAGGATCGGCTCTAGTAAAACAGAAAGCAAACCTGCGACTCCAGCGTAGCGGCGGTATGTTACGCGGACATTGCTCATCCTAAATCCATTTAAAACCCGCAATTGTTCAAATAGCGTTTTTTAAAAAATACCAAAGTCTTGGGGACAAAATGCTTCATCCGAATTACTTGGTAATTTTTCTCTATAATTAAATAGTTACAATGTAAAAAAATATTTAAAATCACCCTATAGCGGCTGTAGGTTACACGGACATTGCTTAGCCTAAATCCATTTAAAACCCGCAATTGTTCAAATAGCGTTTTTAAAAAAATACCAAACTCTTGGGGACGAATTCTTCATGCGAATGGCTTGGTAGTTTTTCGTTATAATTAATAGTGACAACATAAAAAAATATTAAAAATCAATGTTTTAATTGTTAATAAATATTAAACAAAATGTTTATTTCTTAGTTTTTTAAAAGCCATTTGCATGCATATGGCCATAGCTTTAAAATGACACATCGTTCATAATTATTCGATCAAAAATAAAGGAAAAATTTTGATTTTAATTTAACATTGGTCTTATGGAGTGTCAGCCAACATGGCCGACAGCTAAAGCCGACCCTTAACAACACATAGACTGGCGCCACTGTCATAATAGAGTGCGATTCACGAAGATGGAGAAACTTCAGGAGGTCATTCTGGATGAAAAGAAAAAAAATTACATAAACATAGGTCCGAAATTGCTTCGTTAACCAGATATCTGCTATTTTGTTTTCTTTTTACAAAATAATTCATGTCTAGAGAAATGTTTGACTGACTGAGTTCAAACTTGGCATGCAGTTTAAGCTAACAATGATCCATCTCAAGAAAAATAAGCGATTATATCCAATAACGCGTTTAAAAATGGAGGCTGTTTGAAAATTTCGAACCTAAATTACTCAAAAACCGTACATTTTAACAAAAATTGTCAAGATATCTTTTTTGTAACACTTTTAATTCTTTATCGGATGGTGTATCTGTTAGACCAATCAAAAGAAGGGTAATAGCTAAGTTAAAGACAATAACAGCTTATGTACATAAAATATGGTTGTGTTTACTGTATTCGTATAGGATGCAAGGTTGAACAAACCAATTATTACACACAACTTAACTATTATCCTTCATTCGATTGTTTTCACAACTACATCATCTGACAGGTAATCAAAAATGCTAAGAAAAAGATATACTTTGAAATTGTTGTTAAAACGTACGGTTTTTAAGTAATTTAGGTTTGAAATTTTCAAACAGCCGCCATTTTCAAACGCATGATTGGATAAAATCGCTTATTTTTCTTAAGATAGATCATGGTTAGGTTAAACTGCATGCCAAGTTTGAACTCAGTCAAACATTTCTCTAAATATGAATTATTTCGTAAAACCACAAAATTGAGGATATCTGGAAAACGAAGCATTTTCGTAAACTTTTTTTCTTTACTTTTACATGAAGAATGAGTTCCCGATGTTTCTGCATATCTTCATGAATCACCCTGCATTTTACTTAAAATATTCTGAATTTGTATTCCTTTACAATCTGTTAATTACTGACATAATGTTTAATTAATGATTATTATTTCCACTAACACTTTTCACTTTTCTGACATCACCGTCTCACTTTACCTTTTTATGTAATTTGAGGTTTGACTTTATTACACAATTAAATTGTATTCGAACAAACGCCACAAAATAGTAGACCTTTTTAATGTATGTATATTTCCTTCCACTTTAATCTGTTACTTCATACAGACTGGTTTACTTTTTCTTTACCGTTTAAAAAATCATTTTTATATTTAGCTTACTGTCCGTGCAAAATCAGTAATTATTTCAAATTTAATTGAGCTGTTAATTTACCAGTTTCACAGTTTTATAATCTCATATCAGTATAACGTGTGAATGGTTTTGATATAAGATATTTAGGCTTTATTTATTAGAAAGGAAATAGATGTTTAAGAGTTATTTATTCAGTCTGCAGTATTTGCAACAAAACACTTTTTAAAAATGTGGAGTTTCAATTCGAAAGTACAAAATGTTACAAAGTTAGACCGAGGTATCATTCGTGTAAGTACAAATTTTATCATATTCTCAAAAATGAATAAATGAATATTTCATACAAACATATCCCGCCTAGACACCAACAAGACATCTGCACGTAATGCAGTAACTTAGATATGCGTCTATTTTATAACACGAACGAAGTCATAAAGTTTTATGTTGAAGCTGGCGAATGGGATTTTAAGCTGTGAATTTCTAACTGAAAGACTTAATGTTCCCGTCTTAATTTATTAAAATGTGTTGGCTGTTTTGCGTCTCGATCGATTACCGATACCTTCTTGTAAAATTTAAAAAATACGTATATAATTATTTTTTACTATTTTTTATTCTTTAATATCTCAATTCCAACAATAACTTAAAATGTACGCGAGGTGTTAAAAATAACAGGTTATTTTTAATCATTCTGTATCGGAGTGCCATAGATTGAAATCACTGCGACTAGCTAGCTCAATCTTCCGAGTAACCGGTCTTGTAACAACTGTTTCAATCTCTTTTAGTTTCCGAGCTATTGATAAACTTTATATATTATGTGAGTAAGACGTGCTTTAGTGTTCGTGGCTATATTTTCAAAATGTCTACAGGTGCAAAGATGCAACATGAAATTTGTGTGAAACTGAAGAAACCTTTTACTGAATTGTTTAAAATGTTTACTGAAGTTATGCTCTTTCTCGTGATACGAATAATTTACTATGTTAAAAACTGGTCGTCAATCAAATTAATAAACGGTATCAGTTAACTGACACAAACTTTCTCCCAACTTACTGTAGTCAAAATAATATTGTTTTTAATCATTTTATTTACTACTTTTTAGAACAAAACAAAAAAATAATATTCTACCTACGTCAATCGTATAAAACGTTATTGTCCCAGGCGGGATTCGATCGCGCGACCTTTGAATTACTGGCCGTGCTCGCTACCGTGGCGCTACCCCGTGCGGCCGCTGCCGCGATGCTAGATTGACAACACAAACTTGTTTATTTTTAAAGATTTCCCCATAATTATAAAACGCCGAAGTTTTGATAAAAACGGGTGGTGTCATTTTTGTTGGCATCTTAAGCACTATAAATACTGAAAATTTGATCAAAATCGTTAGAGCCGTTTTTGAGAAATTTAAATTTTTGTCGTTTTTTATGGGTTTTTAGGGGTAAATTACCCTTAAAAATTAAAAATTCCAAAAAATAAAAAAAACGCCTGGAGATATTAGGGTTTAGTACCTACATACCAAATTTCATGAAAATCGGACCAATAGTGTCCTCTCTGGTCGTGTATACATACAGACAGACACCACTCTAAAAACACTTTTTTGGGTTCAGGGAGCACCAAAACAAAAAATTCCACTAAAAATATTTTTGGGTTCAGGGAACACCAACACAGATAATTGCACTAAACAATTTTTTGGGGTTCTGGGAGCACCAAAACAGATAATTCAACTGAAAATTCAAATTCGAACATTTTTACGAAAACAATACTTTCTCCATATACTACGTATAGGGTGGAGAAAGTAAAAATGACGCTCGACTAGGAAGATCTTCGACCTCAACTCACATTGAACGACCTATGTCCGGAGTGGGCCAACCGTTACTGACTGAAAGATAACTTGCAGAAGAGGTTTGAATATCAATTGGATCGTGTTATGAGATTTTAACATCCACTTATAATATGCACTGAGTTGCAGCAAAGTACATTTCTCGATTTATGAGTGCTCGGTCAATGAGCACAATGAACATCGTATGAACGTCTGCCGAGAACTTCTTGAACAAGTCAGCACTGAAACATCAAATGAAATGATTCTCATAGAAGATGCGAGTTGGGTTCACGGTTACGACTTGGAGTCATCACAGTGGGTTAAGAAAGGATATCCATCCCCAAATTAATTGGTACCGATGATAGTCCCTATCCTCTGCCAAGTTATTTTGATTTTATATTAGTTGTGAATTTAATGACGTCGGCCGATGCAACGAACCTTAAAGGTATTTAAAGGTCATAAGGATTACAGTCAAAAAATCTCTGAAACCATGCACACGTTAACCTATATCTGTAACCTATACCATTTTAAATTCATAAAGATAGATATGTTTTACCGCTGTGGGTCGAGAGAAAATTTCGTAGCAAGTCAGGGCATTGCAATAATAGATGTCAGAAAAAGTCTAAAGGATTGTTTAATATTCTGAAAACATATAAGGTATTGTTTACTGTACTGAAAAATATAAGTTATTATTCACTATGTTAAAAATATTTAGGCTTTTGTCTGTTATATTAATAGACTATAGGTGATTGTTTACTATACTAAAAAATATAGGCGATTGTCTACTAAATTAAGTGATTGTTAACTATACTACAAATATACAGGCGATCGTACTGCCTACTATACTGATAGAGAGAAAATATATGCATTTTTACAAAAACACATTTGCATTTTTTGAAATCATAAGGATATATAGCATCTGCTTTAAGAATAAGGTTATGCTTAGAGCAAGCCAGGGCGATGCAACGCAGAGATGGCTCAAAGCACAAACGCAGATGTTTTACCGTAAATCGGAGATTCTACAATAAATTTGTTTTAATATTTTCCTCGAGGTCAACCGTCAGTAC
The DNA here is from genome assembly GCA_018207615.1 of Philaenus spumarius. Classification (NCBI taxonomy): domain Eukaryota; kingdom Metazoa; phylum Arthropoda; class Insecta; order Hemiptera; family Aphrophoridae; genus Philaenus; species Philaenus spumarius. The sequence goes on along the minus strand of JAGFPH010009899.1, from coordinate 25,881 downwards.
AAAAAAAAAAACCTTTTGAAAAGATCGGCTTTGTTAAGAATATGAAACATGAAGCAATGCTTGAAATAATTAAAAATAATGGAGTTGGAGCAGTCCCGGAAAATGTGTGTCATAAAAGGAAATATACGAGAAGTTTGATTATGGAAAGAAAATAGATATTGAAAATTTTATTTAACAAAACAAAAAAATAGAATAAGAAGACATAAACCCTGACAATGCTTTAGGATCAAACAAGCCTATTCCTCTTATCACAAGAAAGAGATAAGAGTTAAAGTTTTGAGGTCGGAAAAATTTAACAAATGCACAACAATTATGAGTTGACGAATACCTTAAATTTAATTAAAGAATATTTAATAATTTCATACTAAGAATAGTTGATGTATAGAGTTGCCGTCACCTCTGATCACACCTTGTTAACGCATCTAAGCAAAGAATGCAGATCATTAAACAGATTTAAGAGAGGAAGATGAAGTTTCCTTTGCGATTCAATTGTTATACGAACAATGAATCAACAGATCCAATGGAGAACGATTCAACGATCAGCTTAAATACGAAATTATTCTCATTTATGAAGAACTAGTGGACCCGGCAATGCTTCGCTATTGCTTAATTTAATTTTAAGGGTATGTCACTTAAGAATAATATTACAGTACATAAATTTACATTTATAGTTTGTAGGAAGTTAGTGCAATTTAATTTTATTGTATTAAACTACCTTATTTTTAATTTATTTGATTGTAGTGACCATTTTTATTCTCTAAACAATTCTAGTAGTATACTAATATGTGTAAATTGTGAAATTTTAGAGAAATTAGTTGAGTTGTTTTTGAGAATATAGAAAAATTAAATGTATTTTTTTATTGAATTTAAAAGGTAATTATTACATTTCATTCCTTTGGCTTAAGTAATCAAATTTCAATTTTTTTTTAAATAATAGGCCTATCATAATATTACATAATTTTAGCTTTTTAGCTTGTAGGATGTTAGTTTAATTTATTGTATAGGGGTAGTAACCCCATTTCAACCCCTTAGACTGTAGTAATTGTAACTTCTAAACACTCCTAATAATGGATAAACTGTGAAATTTTTAGTGAAGTTGATCGAATGGTTTTTGAGTCTATAATGACAAAGAAAAAAGAATTAAAGACACAAAGAAACAAACATTTATTTTTATATATTGTACAGATATAGAGTACAGTACATTAACTTGTCTTGAATCTTGCCAAACACAGAAATAGGCTACATCAACTTTCAAATTGAATGCAATTTTATATGCCGGTGCCGTATAATTTATGTAGCAATTTTATAACTGTGGTAAAAATAAGAAGAAAAAACATATTCCTGACTTATCATTGTATATTAACGATTGTTGCCATCAATATTATTTAATTAGAAGAGTACATTCAGAAGAACACCGATTGAAAACTATATATGCGAGATGAATTCTATCGGCAGTACACCACCGAAATGTTTGAAATGTGTGATATGCCTTGAATGTGATCGACTTGGAAACCATGCAGTTTTTCACAAAATTTAATTTATACTTGAATAAATTCAGAATTCCAAGTAAACAGTAGAAACAAAAAATGCGTTAATTTTAATGGTTTGCTATGATATAATTATTTCCTTCATTGTAATGCTATTTGATACACGAAATTTTTTCTTTTGTTGTCTGGCGCGTACACAAATAAAGCTAATGGTTTTCCGACACGGGAACAGGCGACATACAATTGATCATGCGAGAAGCATGGATTTTCGAGATGAATGCCGCAAACATTCAATGACTGCCCTTGTGCTTTATTTATGGTCATTGGGAATGCTAACCGCACGGGAAACTGCAAGCGTTTGAAGTCAAATGGCATGTCGGACGGAATCACTGGGATTCGTGGTATTAAAACGTCTTCTCCTTTATACTTTCCTCTAAGAATTGTTGCTTCGATGACGTTGTTCATCAGTTTCTTCACCGCAAGCCGAGTGCCATTACAAAGACGTGGTTGATTGATATTACATTATTATTATTATTTTTTTTTTGGGGGTTTAACGTCCTGCTGTTTTGCATTTAAGGCTAATGAAGACGGGACCTACAGTTTTACGCGGAATCCGAACCACAGCCAATGATTTCTGTTAAGAAACCATTTAGAAAATTATTCGGGGTCAATGGGAATTGAACCCGGAACTTTTCCATTGATGGTTGCCATGACGATTGATAAAGCATTGACGCCTTAACAACCACGGCCATCGTGGCTACATTTTAACATTATGATTACCGACCCGACTTTTAGTTGAAGATTGTGAGGCGGCAATCCGGACAATTCCAGGGAGTTTAAAAATTCGGTTGGATAGTTTATGACATCATCTTGGTTAGTAACGGAATCCACTGATTTGTACGTCATCAACTCTCCTTCAATTTCACTTTGAATTTTGAAATTTAATTCGTTGACATCAATGTTTTTCGCAGCCAATATAGCACGTTCCCTCAACCAATCTTGATTTTTGTAATTTTTAGCAATTATTTGGGAATACCTTTATAATTAGTTCAGTCTTTGATTTCATGAACTTGCAAAAATCTGCGGGGAACGTAATGCAGCCGGTATCAAAATAAAGATAAAATGTGATCTTTTAATGGCTTTTAGTTTCATTCAGATTGTTTGTTTAGTTTTTGATATAATTATGTTTAGACTCATGTATGTTTATGTTTATGCCTGGTAACAAATTGTTTATCATTATATTATTTTTGACAGTGGAAATATGATTTGAAAAGTATTAAACAATTCACAGATAAAATATAATTTATATAAACAATATTTCAAACAGCATGAGTGTAAGTAATTAGATATGTAACAACCGATGTTTGAATTGAATTATAATACAGTAAGCATTTTTCGTTGATTTTTGTTTGTGTTGTTTGTCAATCTAACCTAAAATAAACGGTACCAGGAACTGGCACATACTTTCTCACAAACACATTTAAATTACTAAACAGATTCACTGTGACTTGTAGAGTGGGGTAGGAGAGTTTTTTTATTAAAGTTGGAGATTAACTAATAAATATTATTATTATTATTATCTAGAGAGAAAACTATTCAATCGATTTCGAAAAAAATTGCACCAAACACGTCAATTAGGTCTTTATAGATGCACGTATAAAGGTTTTGAAATTTTTTTAAAAACAACCCGCTTTATGGCCAAAAAACCCCCAAAAATCAGTTATTATTATTATTATTAGCTAAATGAGAATTTTTAGAAAGATGCGGGTTTTTGTATATGGTAGGGCACATTAAAGGCTACAAATAAGCCAAATTTTATCAAAATCGTTAGATCCATTTTTTTATAAAAAAATAATAACAGATTTTTGGGGGGGTTTTTAGCCAAAAAGGGGGTTGTTTTTCAAAAATTTTCAAAAATTTTTTTCGTGCATCTATACAGGCCTACTGGACATGTCTGGTGCAAATTTGGTTGAAATCGATCAAATAGTTTTCTCTCTAGCTTTGTATACTTTTATTAAAGTAGGCGATTAACTAATAAATATTATTATTATTAGCTAGAGAGAAAACTATTCGATCGATTTCGAACAAATTTGCACCAAACACGTCAATTAGGTCTTTATAGATGCACGTAAAAAGGTTTTGAAAATTTTTGAAAAACAACCCTCTTTATGGCCAAAAAACCCCCAAAATCAGTTATTATTATTATTATTAGCTAAACGAGAATTTTTAGAAAGATGCGGGTTTTTGTATATGGTAATGCAGATTAAAGGCTACAAATAAGCCAAATTTTATCAAAATCGTTAGAGCCGTTTTTTTTTT
>JAGFPH010009899.1:1357-21975 GCA_018207615.1 Philaenus spumarius | reverse complement strand
CTGGACATGTCTGGTGCAAATTTGGTTGAAATCGATCGAATAGTTTTATCTCTAGCTTTGTATACATACAGACATACATACATACAGACATACATGCAGACATACAGACAGACATTTTGTAAAAACAACTTTTTTGGACTCAGGGGGTCCCAAAACGGATATTTCCACAAAAATCTCAACATCGATTTTTTTTGCGATCACTATACTTTCTCTATACTATAGTATAGTGAGAAAGTAAAAGCTGTTGGTTTTTGAAGAATAATAACCCGATTCTAAATTAGAGAAACTAGCTGACCCGTGCGAATATTTCGCAAGTTCGGAGTAGGCCTACATTTACCTGATTTAACACGTTGATTTAATTCAGTTAATTAAGTTTATTTATTTACATTGGTTTATAAATAACAGTTTCCCTATACAATCTTACAGTGTAAACAATCTAACTACCAGCTGTCATGCTAGTTAAACAGATGGTTAGTAGATGGCGCCTTTCATTAGGAACATACAGAGTATAATATAAAAGTTTTTTAAATCAATTTTTGTTATTAAAACATGAATTTTAAGCTGTTTGTCTATTTTTTCCCGTGTAGTGGTTAAGGAAAGCTTTAAAATTATGCCTCATTCATGTAATTTGATGATGTATTAAGGAAGTTATGGCGTACCGACAAAAAAATAGTCTTGAGAAATAATATATGCGATTGGTTGCAAATAAAAGTGTTTTGGTTTAAATTGAATTATAATATAGTAGGCCTAAGCATGTTTTGTTGATTTTTGTTTGTGTTTGCTTTTAATTTGTCAATCTAATCTAAAAAAAGCTATTGGTTTTGAATAATAATAAACTGATTATAAATTTGCTAAAGTTGCTATGGTAATGAATGTAAACAAACATGTGTTACTAAGCATTTCATACGAACAGCTGTTTTTGTGCGCTACGGTCTTGAGTCCATACAAAATAGGCTGTTTAGTTTTTTCCAAATTTGAAACTGTTTCGGGAAACTTTTCAAATTTTTCTTTATATAAAAAAATCTAGTTCGGACTATTACGAAGAGAGTACAATTTTAAGAGTGCCGGCAGTCTATGTTGTAAAATACCTTAAGCAATATAGATGTGACATGTACCATTCGCCTTGTAGGCTAGTAATACTAATAATAATGTAAGTAGTATAGGTATGGGTTCACAGTGGTAGTGGGCATGCTATATTGGTTACGTAGACATTTTGCTGAGATCAGAGTTTAGAGTGGTAAAAAGATGGAGGGGCGCTAGTTGGAAGCAACCATTGAATTAATAGTTAGTGTGGAACTAAACGCGTTCGTGAACGGACTCACGAAATTAGATGGGTTAAATTCTTGCCTTCGCCTTGATGTTAGATTATAAAAAAAATAAGATGAATAGTGAGAGTTTGAATGGTTTCATAAATAAAGCTAAACTATTTCACGTGTACCACCTTTTTTTAAGAACCTTTCTCCACCATCATCATCATCAACATGACAATGCTCGTACGATCGCATGAGAGCAGAAGGGGCATCCGCTAAAGGGAAGAATCAATCTCTGGCAGTAGGACACTTGAAGGACCACCAAAGAAGGCCGCGTTACATAAATTCGGTAAATCAATATTTAAGATCTTCTGACTAAATATTCTATATCTCATATAATACGAATTTTGTTGAAATGCGATGATTTCACAGCAAGGGCAAATATGCTAAATTAAATGTATTACTCACAAAGACGGTGCAAACCTCTTAAATAAAAATTTTAAAAATAACTTTGCAACCCTGATTGGAAAGCTTTACAGTTTTCTTATATAGAAAAATCTAACAATTTGTATTAATAATTTTGAAATTTGAGGCTTTAACTTTGTGGAAGTTAATCATAATGAGGTTGATAAGAAAAACACACACTGTTACAATCCACACAACTATTTAATTACTCACGACCGGTTTCGAACTTTACAGAACATTAACTAGTGAAATACTAACCTAATAATACAAACAACACTAGATCTAAAGATGTGAATGTGGGAGGGGAGCAGGTAGAAAAAGGTTAACTTCAGGGTAGGGCAAGAGAGGAGCAAACAAAGAAGGTGGTCAAGTGTAATAATTGATGTAAACAGAATGGGCAAAACTAAAGGATGGAAGCTATGACCAAACAGGATATTACAAAACAAAAGTACAAATATCTAGATACATGTGCACACACTCTTAACCTACAGATTAAGTAGACAATAAATTGCTATAATAGGTATGCAAAGTAACAATATTATTAGGCATTAAAATCTGAAAAAACATAGTAAATATACAAAAAATATTAGCTAGATAGTATACAATGTTAAAATGCATTAAAAAAAAAATAAATAAAGTTAAATTAAACTAGGTCCTAATATGCAGGTATGAATTTAAATAAGACAATGAATAACAGGATAAAACACAAAGTTACAGTAAACATTCTATGATTGGCGAGGTTAATGGGAAAATCTGTTCATTTACAATATTATCACCCCGTTTGAAACACTTTAAAATTTCGTAACTTTCTAAGAGGTTAAGTCTAATACCTTTATTGAGTGTTTGGAGGATTTGATAGTTTTGGAGTTCAAAATTGTGGTTCGTTTCTAAAAGATGTTGACATAATGTTATCTATATCTGATAACTTGTTTTGGAGTTCTGAAAATCGTAAACAACAAACGTTTCTGCTTTGGTAGGCCAATAGAATATAGAGATGACATATTTGTTACTAACTAACTATAAGACTTCCCCCTTGCTCACTTCTGTCACCAATCTCGGTAAAGCAAATTGCAACAGATTATTTTGTATGTTATTTTTTTTTTTTTTTGTGTCCAAGTCACTAATTGTATATCAATTAAAGTGTAATTATAAATTACCTTAATTTGCTCCGTCTAGTGACTTCTGTTGTATTGTAATCAATACGCGTTTCGAAGCCGAAACGCCATCCTCAGTTATTATCTCCTTAGAGGTCGTCAAAACATTAAAAACACATAAAACACTACACACACATATACACGTTTTTACATTTTTGAGTTACGTGCGCACGGTTGCTCGGTACGTCAACTACTGAATGGTGCGGTTATAAGGGTTACAGGTCATTTATATTAGTTTGTCTTATCTGTCCTTTATATCTTAAGGGTCGACTCTAGCTGTCGGCCATGTTGGCTGACACTCCATAACACCAATGTTAAATTAAAATCCAAATTTTTCCTTTATTCTTTATCGGATAATTATGAACGATATGTCATTTTAAAGCTATGGTCAATATGCATGTAAATGGCTTTTTCGAAACTAAGAAACATATTTTGTTTAATATTTATTAACAATTTAAAACATTGATTTTTAATATGTTTTTACGTGCCCACTATTAATTATAGCGAAAAATTGCCAAAAAACATTCGCATGAAGAATTTCGTCCCCAAGAGTTTGGTGTTTTTTTTTTAAACGCTATTTGAACAATTGCGGGTTTTAAATGGATTTAGGCTGAGCAGAGTCCGTGTAACCTACCGTCGATATAGGGTGATTTTAAATATTTTTTTTACGTTGTAACTATTAATTATAGCGAAAAATTACCTAGTCATTCGGATGAAGAATTTTGTCCCCAAGAGTTTGGTATTTAAAAAAAACGCTATTTGAACAATTGCGGGTTTCAAATGGATTTAGGCTGAGCAGTGTCCGTGTAATCTACCGTCGCTATAGGGTGATTTTAAATATTTTTTTACGTTGTAACTATTAATTAATTATAGCTAAAAATTACCTAGCCATTCGGATGAAGAATTTTGTCCCCAAGAGTTTCGTATTTAAAAAAAACGCTATTTGAACAATTGCGGGTTTTAAATGGATTTAGGATGAGCAATGTCCGCGTAACCTACCGCCGCTATAGGGCGAAGCGCTGGAGTCGCAGGTTGCTTTCTGTTTTACTAGAGCCGACCCTTAAGGGTCGGCCATGTTGGCTGACACTTCATAACACCAATGTTAAATTAAAATCCAAATTTTCCTTTATTTTTATCGGATAATTATTAACGATATGTCATTTTAAAGCTATGGCCAATATGCATGCAAATGGCTTTTTCAAAACTAAGAAAAACATTTTGTTTAATATTTATTAACAATTTAAAACGTTGAATTTTAATATTTTTTATGTTGTCACTATTAATTATAGCGAAAAACTACCAAGCCATTCGCATGAAGAATTTCGTCCCCAAGAGTTTGGTATTTTTTTTAAAACGCTATTTGAACAATTGCGGGTTTTAAATGAATTTGGGCTGAGCAATGTCCGTGTAACCTACCGCCGCTATAGGGTGATTTTAAATATTGTTTTACGTTGTAACTATTAATTATAGCGAAAAATTACCAATCCATTCGGATGAAGAATTTTGTCCCCAAGATTTTAGTATTGAAAAAAAAACGCTATTTGAACAATTGCGGGTTTTAAATGGATGAACAATGTCCGCGTAACCTACCGCCGCTACGCTGGAGTCGCAGGTTGCTTTCTGTTTTACTAGAGCCGACCCTTAAGGCCGTCTCATACAAAAGAGTTAGACTGGAAGGAAAGTTTATCATTTAGTATGTTGTCAGGTGTCTGTTTATATGCCTTGTAAATCTCGTATTCTTCAATAATTGCATTCAACAATCGTCCCTTTTTTTGAATGTGGAGTGGTGTCATATTGTTACTGAAACTTGTGTATGAGTGATTGTTGTCAATTAAGTGTTGCGCAAAGCTGGATCTATTGGCATATAGATTATTTTTGGGCAGATATTCTTTGTAGCGCTCCATGAAACGCGTATTGATTACAATACAACAGAAGTCACACAACGGAGCAAAGTAAGGTAATTTATAATTACACTTTAATTGATAACAGATTATTGTATACTCCGATAGTTTCACGAAATGACGATTGCTGTCCTAGGATCAGGATAGGGTAGTTTGTGTAGCGGTACCAAGATCCTAAAGCAGTAGACCTAGAGCTTTATAATTTTAGAATAACATAATGTTTGTATACGAAAGAGAGATATTAACCTAACCAAAAAAAGCTGTTGGTTGTGAAGAGTCATTAACAGACAGTAAATTTTACGTTGCTATCCAACAAACGTGTTAGTTACATAAGACCTCACCTAATATTGTGCCGTTAAGCTTCCGATCCAAAACAGCTATTTAGTAAGAATAGGCTATACTTTCAAACTTTCGTATTTTCCTCTTAAGTGTTTTTTCTATTTTTCCTTCCTTAAGTAGATTTAATGTCAAATCAGTCAGGACAAAGCTGCATTTATATACATAGAAATTGTGTAATAAAGTTATTAACCGTCATTCAGAATGCTGCTAGCGACTACCAAGTAAAAGAAATGACAGAGTTAATATATTATATTACGCATACCTTATTGTAGTGATGCAATAACGGTATGTATAGTGTTGGGTTGGATGCACACTCGTTACCTGTAACAACAACAAAAATTTGTTACAACTAAATTTAATTTGAAATCATTGACACACATCTGACTTATAATTTAATTTATTGTTTTTATTACGTTGTTTCTTATTTTCTGTATGCCAGTTACACTTATGAATGTGTTAACGTAGCTTATAGAGCATTTAAATTGATAACCAGTAACTAGTTTCGGGTCCACGCAAACTGAGATGGAGGTTCCAACAGCCGACTGGACTGACACCTTTATAATCTCGGCCATTCTGCTTCCCATTTATAGTTTATGAACCCTTTTTAAAACGAATTATGTAAAGACCGTGACTCATACCCAGACGTTTGCTACATAGTATAATATAGTATATTTCGATTCTGCAATAGATGTATGCGCGCACGAATCAAAACACTTTATTCTGTTACAAAATGTAAAAGTGATTGATTAAAGTGAACATCTAAAGGCAAAGCGCTTTAATCTTGCCTTGAGGTTTGTTTCCAGTAAACTGTCACCAAATTGGTCGAGACTTTTTGTCTGATTGAAACACTCTGACTTAGTGAAAATATTTTTATTCCAATAAAAACAGAAATAGTCTAAACGTTGACCAAAGAGAAACCAACCACTGATAAAAAAAAGCTAATCGAAATAATATCTAAAAAGAAACTCAAAAACAAGTTTGCTTATCTAGAGGAAATAAAAAAAGAAAGTCGCGGGACTGTCGACAGAAGTGAAAACTGTAATGAATATAAGTCGTTGGTCATAATGGTTTAATCTGAAATTTGATGATTTTAACACAAATTTCAAAATGAGGAAGCACAAGGTCCATTTAAGATACCAAGTAAACTATATAATCTGCTATATACACATGTGTAGTATATTACTAGAGCGTATCGGAAAAATGAGTGACGGTAAAGTCCGATTTACCGCCCGCAAAATGTTTTGGACGCGGTGCGAATATAGAAGTTTACACTGCAATAAGGTACTGTGGGGATTTTCCAAAGAAGTTACCAACTAAATTTATGAAATTTGATTTAGATCTATGAGCAATGATTGTGTGTCAATCATCTTTTATAGCGTGCATAGTACTAATTATAAAAAAAACACACCCTTAAACTCGGCAACTCGGTCGTAAACCAATGTTGATTAAACAACTAAAACTAGTTAAATTCTTTAATTAAACATATTTTTTGTTCGAATAGCAGTAGGCATTTTATTCGTTGACAAAATGACGTTTATAGATGATTTCAAATGATTATAAAAATATGAACAAATTTTGAATAAAATATTGTTTATATACTTTGAACTATTTACAGCGAAATACGTAAATTCACGTAGCGCTTTTTTAGTGTTAATCGATTCTGCCAAGTTCTGATTAATATCCTCCACTCAGCTAAAAATATTTCTGTCTCTCACACCGACAGTAGACGGTACTAAACAAATTATAACTGTGAATCCATCATACATTTTCACATGTCACAGCCTCGTTGCTTTTTCAAAAACTTCAGTTCGCTATACGATTTTTCAAGAAGGAAATTCTAGTGTTCGAAATTACAAAATGGAGGACACGTTTAGGAAAATACACGTTTTGGAATCTCCACATTTGTATCATTTTAACAGGACAAATATTGCACCTCAGTGATTGCTATAGGTAAATAGTTATTTAAAATTCAATTTAACTAGTGATTTAAGTTTTTTTGGGGCCTTCAATAACTAAGTATGAAAGTGTTGTCAGTAAAACATATAAAGGTTACGTAAAAGTTTTAAAAATATAAGGAAAATGACGTTAAAAATTAAATAATATTCCAGATCATGCTAATTATAGCTATTTTTCGGAAAATTGTAAAACAGTACCTTATTTCATCAAAGATTTTTAATGAAAGAAATTTGATGATTCTTTGACAAACTGTCATTCATCAAACTTTGATGAATCTGTAGTATGTTGTAAACTTTGACGAAGATTTAAAAAAAAAAAGAAGATTACTCTAAGAATAAAGTACTCAAGTATTATTATTGTACAAACTATTAATGTGACCTAACCTGAAAATATTTGTTTTATTAGTTTTCATAATGTATTCCTTGTGTTCCTTTCCTTTTATTTTTATAATACAATGGCGAAATTGACTTAGAGTTGAAGGTGTAAAGACTTTAATTTTAAAGAAAAAAAATGAAACATTCACACTAATACAGCTACAAAAACCGCGATGCAAGACAACAATCTTTAAAACAAATTAAAATTTTTTTGCAATTTTTAATATTGTTGTTTTTCAGTATAGGACATGTTTATGTTTTGTTTGTAAATCAATAAAGAGACTTTGATTGTGTTTACTACTTTATTGTAAAAGTGTTACACATTTTTTTTTTAAATTTGTTTTTGAAATCTTAAAACCCGTTATATTATGAATCACTATCTTCCAACTGTAATTCTTTAACAACAGTTGATAAATAATAATAATAATAAAAGAATAAACCAAAACATATACTCAAAATATATGTAGTTAATAACCCAGCTGACGAAAGAAATCGGACAGGTGCAGTATGTTTTCTTTGTCAAAGACTTGAACAAAGATCTTTGATGAAAGTTTGACCAAATAAATTTGATAGTGTTACCTCTAACCAACTGCACTACCTTGCTGATGTCAGCACGTCACTTGCTAGTATGCTATCATTGGCACATGCAAACACCATTTTATCTGTTTTAAATCTGAGATACTTAAGGGTCGGCTCTAGTAAAACAGAAAGCAACCTGCGGCGGTAGGTTACACTTACATTGCTCATCCTAAATCCATTTAAAACCCGCAATTATTCAAATAGCGTTTTTTTTTTAAATACCAAAGTCTTGGGGACAAAATTCTTCATCCGAATGGCTTGGTAATTTTTCGCTATAATTAATAGTTACAACGTAAAAAATATTTAAAATCACCCTATAGCGGCGGTAGGTTACAAGGACATTGCTCAGCCTAAATCCATTTAAAACCCGCAATTGTTTAAATAGCGTTTTTAAAAAAATACCAAACTATTAGGGACGAAATTCTTCATGCGAATGGCTTGGTAGTTTTTCGCTATAATTAATAGTGACAATATAAAAAAATATTAAAAATCAATGTTTTAAATCGTTAATAAATATTAAACAAAATATTTTTCTTAGTTTTGAAAAGCCATTTGCATGAATATTGACCATAGTTTTAAAATGACATATCGTTTATAATTTTCCGATCAAACATAAAGGAAAAATTTGGATTTGAATTTAACATTGGTGTTATGGAGTGTCAGCCACATGGCCGACAGTTAGAGCCGACCCTTAAGCAAATCTATGAAGCCTAATTGACAAGCAATGCCATTTCGTTCTTTCAAAAATAAATTATTTAAATGCAATGTAATAGCAAATTTTAATTACATAATTAAATTAAATTATTTACACCATGTAACAAGCGCAGCCTACTGCTGTTTAAAACCACTTCTCCAACTTGTATTGTAACTTAATACAAATCCATTTACTTGTTCCTATATATAACCACAATCTCAGGGCAGGGCTTGTTAGCGCTGAATGGGTTCCCGCAAATTGTACAATAGCGTGAGTAAGTCCAACTTGTCTTCAACTTATCCGTTTATTACTGACTGTTTACGTTATTCATTTTTATAATGGGAATTTTAAAATGTGTGCATTATTAAAGAGCTAATAATATAAAGTGGTTTTCATTAGTTAAATAATTTGCCGTGCGGGAAATTGAATATATTTATACTACTGGATGGAATTTATTTATATTGAAAAACTACTGGATGGATTTGATTTAAATTTGGCGCACATATAGATAGATCATAACCTGGAATGAAATATAGGCTATAATTAATTTTGATATAAGGGATGAAACAACCCCTAAAACAATAAATATTAATTACGAAAAACTACTGGATGGTTTTGAATGAAATTTGGCATACATATAGATCATGACCTGGAATGAAACATACTCTAGAATCCATTAAGATTTAAGGGCTGAAACAACCCCTAAAACAATAACTATTAATGACGTAAAAACTACTGGATGGATTTGAATGAAATTTGGCACACATATAGATCATGACCTTGAATGAAACATATATATGCTGGAATTCATTTACATTTAAGGGTAGAAACAACCTCTAAAACAATAAATATGAATCAAGTAAAAACTACTGGATGGATTTGAATGAAATTTGGCACACATATAAATCATGTCCTGCAATGAGACATAGACTATAATTCATTTAGATTTAAGGGTTGAAACAACCCATAAAACAATAAACATTTATTATTATACTTCCAATAAGACTGAAGAGCTGGAAATTTGTACATTTATTTCTTACAAGATATATATCAAAATAACCCACATTTGTATTTTTTAGTGTACCGCTAAGGGGTGAAAATATAACAACCCTAAAACACAACAAATTATACTTCCCATAAAGCTAGAGAGCTGGAAATGGTACATTTATTTCTTACAATACATATATATACCTACTATGTAAATCATATTTAAATTGTATAGCGTGCAGCTAAGGGGTGCAAATGTAATAACAACCCTAAAAACAATAAACATTTATTACTATGCTTTTTCAAGTGTAAACTTCTACAGGCTCACCTCGGCACACTAGATATATTCTAGTTGTGTATATAAGTGTAACAGATTGGCCTACGTCATAGGCGTATTCTGTAGGCGCACCTCGGCGCACTAAATATATTCTAGTTGTGTATATAAGTGTAACAGATTGGCCTACGTCATAGGCGTATTCTGTAGGCGCACCTCGGCGCACTAAATATATTTTAGTTGTGTATATAAGTGTAACAGATTGGCCTACGTCATAGGCGTATTCTGTAGGCGCACCTCGGCGCTGTGTTTATTGCAGAGTGAAGAGGATTTTTTACTGTACGCATTTTCTGAAACGCTCCATTCCATCACACAATTTCTAAAAACGATCTATTGTGAAACGTTCTACTACATACAGTACAAATGTCTCTATAGCATATTTAAAGTTTAAATGATGAAGAAGTGCAAAAAGCTAATATTTTTAAATAATAATGTATCAGAAATACATAAAAATTAAAATTAAAAGTAATTTTAGGTTAGGCAAAAGAACCAACACATGTTTCTTGAATGCATTTACATTCATTATCATAGCAACCAATACAATAAAATAACAGATAAAACGGTTGATTCGAATTTATAATCTTTAATAATTTTACGTTAGGCCTAGACTGATGAATAAACCATGTTTCTTGAATTTATTTACATTCGTTATTGTAGCAACCAATCGAATAAAATAATTCGACCACGCAACTGAACCGCTGACGGGAGTTGAGCAAATTTCCAAAATAAAATTTATATGCCTATGTTTTAGGGTTTCATATTTTGGGAAACAATTTTAGGGCCAACCATTTGGGAAATATGTCTATTCACGACTGTGCTGAATAGCTGCAAAATGGTTCGCACGCCATTCCGCATATTGGGAGTATCTTCAATACACAAAGCATTGCGTGTTTCGCACGCCTTTCCGCATATTGGAATTGTTTTCAATACTCAAAGCATTGCGTGCTTCGCACGCCAACGACCGTGTTTGGAGTATCTTCAATACACAAAGCATTGCGTGCTTCGCACGCCAACCCCACAGTAGAATCCACCGCATGGCTTTGAACCGGGTACTCCTATTGTATTTTACGTTTTGATCGATTTTTAGGGAACCAAGCGAGCTATAAGGTCGCGTAAAAAAATAAAATGTGCAGAATAACATCCTACATTTACATTTTAGACAAAAACTCAAAAACAAATTCATTCTTGTAGGAAAAATCTCAAAAAATCTCAAAAAATAGTTTACTTCCGATCAAAAAAACGTACTTCCTAATAATGAATTTTTCTAGCTAACGAACTCGTCCGAGCGACGTAGAAAACCAACAAGTGTACCAAATTTGAACCAAATCGGACATAAACTGCGGCCGCTAGAGTGCGAACACATATGTACATTTATAAATATATATATGATTTTTAATGACACGTGTTCTGGGGACCATGATCGGTGCTCATTTGCTACTCCCGACCTTGGGTCTTACCATAAGGGCCACTGCAATAGCTCATTTTTCCTGTGGAAATTCCCTAATAAGAGCTGCTCAGTTGGTGTTTTATTTCGCACGGGTTTTGTCTTTGTCTTTACTTTTCCAGTTAAACTGATGAAGACTAGAGCGCAGCGAACGACCCTGAAAATTTTCTTGTTTATTTCGGAGCCTTATCGCTTCCACTAACTTTAAGTTTGTATACATTTGTACATTTCTAGGGACAGTGCAATATTTTCTAAAGTAGATGAGCTCTAAAAACTTAGTACATCTCGGACCTACACGAAAAATCAAGGAAATATGTTTAGTTAAACTTAGGTTATGAATGTTCTACAGCGCATTCAGTTTTATTCTAGTGACGCTTTTATCCAAAGGATTTATACAGTTTTATACGATTTGCACATGTTTTCTGTAAGAAAAAACTAAAAGTGCACACAAAAGTAAGCGTAGTAAATGTTTGTTTTATCTTAAAACTCTGCCAAGACAAGCCGCACAAAACTTTATCAATATACACACTTCCTAACGGCTTAACTTTTAATGTAATCCCATAAACTGCATTACCTTGCTTTTACACAATCACAGGTGAACGCGTTCTGTGTTTAGAGTTGTTGGCAACTACTTACCGTTAGTCAAGTTGCATGTCCTAAATTCATGTCACTCTAAACAATAACATATGTAAGCACACATTAACATCATTAGCTACATAACTGCTAAACAATTTAAAAAATTTAAACAGTGCAGTCAAATCTACAATGTATATTTTTAAGTTATTAAAGACAGAAATTGCCAGAATAAGTATATAAAGGCTGACAAGATTTATACCAGGTGTCTTAAAAGTCCCACTCCCCCCCCCTTAATTTTTGTTGTTTAAACAAACAAATATCCTTTGGGGAACGATACTAACTTAGCCCAAAGTATCTTTTGAAGCAATCGGAAATTTTGAGTGTCCCCTAAAAATGGGGAATTTTGTGGGCAACTCAAAAGTTTTTAATGGGAAGTATGGTCATGTGATACCTCATTTTAAAGGTCTATTTAAGACTAGGAAAACGACATAAAGAAATCTGACCACCCAAAACAAAATGGCGGCCCCAAACGTGTTTGAAATAAATCGACATAAAGTTGCTAATATCTCGAAAAGGAGGAGTTTTTAGAAAAAATTTCAAAAGACAAAAAATGTTTATTTCAGAGTGATTCACCTAAAAATTGCTTCCAAATCAATTTCGTAAATTTTAAGTCGACTCCTACATCTTAGAAAATTTTGTAAAAAATAACATTCTTAAATAACATAACATGTTTCCCACGACTGTACGAATGAAATCGTAACAGTAAAAGTAGTTTACTTTACACGAAATTAAAAGTTGAAGTTTTCTCTTCAAATCAATATAAACATTATGAATACAAATACATCGAATTCTAATAGACACATCGTTTGCAAAATGTGCTTTCCCATCGGTTGAAAACTTACCAATTGCAAGGGTTTACAGAAACCTTTATATTTTCGAAACTATAAGAGTGACGACTGATTGGAAGGCAAATTTAAAATCTTGACAATTCTAAAAGTATCTTTATATTATTTTCAAAACAATTCTGTCGAACGATGTCGAGCCTTAGAGAAGTGGTATTTGTGTCACTACCTTATGCTTCCTCGCTCGGCATGAATTGATTTAGAAAACTACAATTTTAAAACGATTATTACATGTGTAAATATACGTTTATGAACAAACTTGTAAATACAAAAAAAACTTTAATTCGTTTCCTTTCCAATGGTTTTTTATATACTGAAATCGGTTGATTTTTTAGTGTAGGAAATATTCAAAACAAGTTGAGTTGTCACAGACTATTCAATTTGAGTAGAAGAAGTCTCAAGTTTGAGACGACCCACAGTTGCAGGGTTTGCTTTTCGTTCGTGTGCAATATGTTTTATAACATTAACGTTTACGAAAAGTACCTATATTTAATGTTTACTGACTAATAATGTAATGACTACATTTAATGTTTTATTAATGTAATGTTTACAGACTAATAAAAGACCGTCATAATTGCAGATAAACCCTTTGAGGACCAAGAAGTGATAAAATTTGAAAAAACTATATATTTCTTTATTTTTGTGATTAACTAAGGTTGTTTAGTAAAAAACTTTTTTTTTACTGTTTTTTTTTAGTAAATATATATATATATATACATATATAAATACCTTTGTAAAATTATGCAAAACAGCCCCAGCCGGAGACCAGATATCTAGTCATATCCAGTCAGCTTGGAAGCGAGCCAACCACCGTTTGCTTTACTTCCGTCCTCCTACCCTCAAACGACAGATATGATTAGATATCTAGTCTCCCTAGTCTAGATTCGAACCCAGCATTTTCTGATCAGGAAGACGCAACGTTATCCACTAGGCTACGGCTTGATTAAATAAAACTGACAAATTAACAAAACTTCAGTTACTTTACTTTAGATAAAGCCACTGTTACCTTTTATAAAGACAGTTGAATTGAGTGGTACTTAAAAGTACCGTCGGGCAACAAAGGGTTTTAAAAGACCGTCCGACGTTAGACTCGTATAACCGACAATACAAAAAATCCAAAAAATTGATAAAACAATGTCGTAAATCACTAAAATTTACCACTTTTTACAGAACGACACATCCTCCTGTGACCATTTTACTGTCTGACATGTCATCACTAAAACGTTTCCTGACTAATTGATAGTCGCAACTTGACTTTCCATGAGTGGATATGTTAAAATCTTTGTTTAAAATTAACGGCTCTACTACTTAAACCATCATCGATATCGGACTATGCTGGCACAATGGAACCACACTAGAGGTTTTTCAGTGTACATTGGCGGAAATTTAGTATTTTTACAATTGCACAGCAGACAATGAGAGTAACCCATGACTACAGAAAAGAAAATTTAAAGTTTAACGAACAATTTCAATGTTTGCTCCTTGGAGCTCACCTCTCTGGAATGTATTGTTGGCGTAACAATTTAAGATGAACGTTTTAAAAGTTCCTTGAACCTTACAAGAGAATATTTTCGAATCTGTTGCACTTTTAATGTTATATTGTACAAAACAGTTTTTAATCATTGTAAACACCATTAAATTTACACGCTATAAAACATTTTGGCGCCAGACATAAAACTACTTTTAATGGGGTACAAATTGAACACTAACTTGCCTTTGTGAAATACGTCTTATAAAGTAAGAATACAGTCAGAAGGATTTTACAGAGTTAAATCTGCACTGGAGCCAAGTTCTTAACACTAAGCTCAACCCCTATTTAATTATATTTACAAAATATAAAGTTCTAAATATCGTTTCTTAAGATGCAAAACCTTGTAACACTCAAATACCTTTATTGCGAAGAACAAGCAAAAAACTACTACTATAAGATTTATTGATAAGGACAATTTTCTCAGAATCAGTTTGATCAATCACTTTCAAACTTTTTTTTTTGAGTAATATTGACTCTTGGTGTGTATACTGTTTTTTTTTTTAGTAAATATATATATATATACAAACATAAATACCTTAGTAAAACTATGCAAAACAGCCCCAGCCGGAGACCAGATATCTAGTCATACCCGTCCGCTTGGAAGCGAGCCAACAACCGTTTGCTTTACTTCCGCCCTCCTACCCTCAAACCACAGATATGATTACATATCTGGTCTCCCTAGCCTAGATTCGAACCCAGCATCTTTTTTTTTTTTTTTAGAATAGAATAGAATAGAATAGATTTATTTTGCTTTTAAACATTTGTTTACAATGTAATTAGCAATAGTCCATTAAATTTAAATTCTTAAAATTTGACATTTCTTAAAATTTAACATATTTCTTAAAATTTAACAGTTCTTAAAATTTATCATTTCTTAAAATTTAACATTTATTTATTTAAATCAGAATTCATATATTCCTCTAATGAATAGTAGGTGCTTTGTTTCAGGAAGTCAGATATACACTTTTTAAAATTCTTTTCAGTCAAAGATTGTATAGTACCTGGCAGCTTATTATATAACTTAATTTGTTGAAAACTGTGGCCTTTATATGATCTCACAAGCCTGTTAAGAGGGGCAACCAAATCCTGTTTATTTCTAGTGTTATAGCTATGTCTTGAGCTGTGTTTAACAAACTGTGAAATATTCTGATTAACATAAATCAAATTCGAATAAATATATAAAGAGGGCAATGTCAAAATCTGTAATTTAGAGAAACTAGCTCTACAAGACTCTCTATCTGATAAACCTGCCAATATTCTTACAGCTTTTTTTTGTAATAGAAAAACTTTGAAAGTGAGACTGGAATTACCCCACAACCTAATACCATACATCAGCAGTGAATGAAACAAGCCAAAATAAGTCATCAGCAGAACATCAAAACTGACAACCAACTTAAGTTTTCTCATTAAAAATAATACCCTCGAAAGTTTTTTACATAAAGCATTTATATGTGGTTGCCAGGTAAGCTTTTTATCCAAGTACAAACCCAAAAGTTTTACATGTTTTACATCACCATCATCTATAACTCCACTTCTGAGTGAAAACAGTATATACTCGGTCTTGCTATCATTTATCTTTAAGCAGTTTGCATCAAACCAGGTTTTAGCTCTTTCCACAGAATGTTTTAGTAAAGCATTTGTCACAACACAATCTTCATGAGAACACATTAATGTTGTGTCATCGGCATATAAGACTGACATGGCGGGGATGTTACAGCCAAAATCATTGACAAAGATTAAAAAAAGGAAAGGTCCCAAAACAGAACCTTGTGGCACTCCCGAGATTACATCTTCACAACCAGACACATCATTATTGCTTACAACCATTTGCTTCCTATTGCTTAGATATGACTCTATTAATTTTAATTCTATGTGTTTTATGCCATAGTATCCAAGCTTACCACACAACTTTCTGTGTGATATACAATCGAAGGCTTTGCTTAAATCAATCAGGCACATACCAGTAACAAGTCTATTCTCAAATGATGATAATAAGTGACTAACAATAGTCTCAACAGCCATGGAAGTTGAATACTTAGGCCTAAAACCATATTGGTGCTCATATAGCAAATTATTGTCTATAAAGTAGTCATATAGCTGAACAAAAATACATGATTCTATTATCTTACTCAGTATAGGAACTAAAGCGATAGGTCTATAACTCTCAGGAAGATTTCTATTTCCCTTCTTATAGATAGGAATTATTTTTGTTAACTTTAGACAATCAGGAAAAGTTCCATCAGTTAAAACCAAATTAATTAAATATGTTAATGGCAACAATATCACACCTACAATGTGCTTCATGATAGAATTTGATAAATCATAAACATCTCCTGCATGAGATGAACTAAACCTATTAACAAGATCAAGTATAGTCTTAGGTTCTACTTCTTTCCACATAAAATTTCTATTTGGAAGACATGTTGGTTTTTTAAAGTTAGTCAAAAGCTCAATATAATTAGTGTCATTTGAAATATCCTTACCAATACCAATATTCACAGAGACATTTGCAAAATAATTATTCAATGTATCCACATCTACAGGCACCGACAAATTAGTTGGTTTACTGGAAGATTCTGCTTTGACGATACGCCAGGCAGCTTTACACTTATTGTTAGAGTTATTTATAATGACATCATTTGCAGCAATTTTAGCATCCCTAATGGCCTTGTTATATACCTTTTTAAATGTTTTGAATTTTTCTCTGTCCTTGAGGTCACCACTGAGCTTCCACTTATCAAACAAAATCAAGAGTATATCACGCATAGATGCTATGTGTGGGGTAAACCATTTTCTATTACCATTACACTTAACGTTCTTAGGTCTGTCTCTGACATTCAACAAAGGACAATTTAAATCAAAGTAAAATATTAAAATACAAAGAAAATACTCAAAAGCTTTGTTTACATTACCAATACTAAACAACTGTGACCAATCCAAACATGACAAGCTAATCTTAAAACTATCCAATCTAGGTAATGTGGTCAGACGCTTTGTAATAATATTATCTGACTTACTGCTGTCAAGTTTCACACTGTTCACAAGCTCTAATTCAAATTCAGTCCATACACCAGCATGATCTGAAAGGATATCTTGATCTAAAAGAGAGCAGTTATAACATTCAGATCGTATGTTAGTTGCTAAGTTATCCAAACATGCTTCATTTCTGGTTGGTTTGTTATTTGTACAATATAAGTCTAGTGATCTAAGCAAATTTAAGAAATCCAGAGATTCAGACTTCTTCTTGTCCAGAACATCCACATTGAAATTTTGATCAGGAAGACGCAACGTTATCCACTAGGCTAAGGCTTCATTAAAGAAATCTGACAAATTAATAAAACTTCAGTTACTTTACTATCGGTATAAATATTACGTGTAAAGTAAAAGATAGTTTATCAGCACCATCTAGGAGCGGTTATAACAAAAATGTACCTTCATCAGCGCCATCTAGGAGTAGTTATAAGAAGTTTGCTTGGTTGTTCTTAGGTTTGAATCTGTCTAATTTGTATTCGTGACGGGTTTATGGTGCCTGACATTGAATTTAAGATTTGTTGAGTCTAAAAAAAAACACCTATAAATCAGGAAATAATTATCAGATTGACATGAAATTAAGTATGAAGATCCAAAAACACGGATAAACCAGGAAATAATTATCAGATTGACATTAAATTAAGTATGAAGGTATAGAATGACTGTACAAATCCAGTTATGCAAAAAACTAAATTTTTGTAAAATTGTGGGTCATGAAGTTTTGCATCTTAAGCGGCGATATTACTGGTTTTGTGAATCTTGATGAACACTTGCACTGTACTCGATAACAAGTACCCAATCAGAAAAACTTATTCTACACAGCTGTTCAAAATAATACGAAAAGATTAATGAACTGCTGTTTTGTTAATTTACAGATTGTTTAACTTAAAGCTTATTAACTTATTTATTGTAATCTTTTCACTTGTGGTCAAAGGTAAGAAATAAGCATAGCACTCCTAAAAAATAGTTATAAATATTCTGAATCAGCTAAATAGGTTTAAAATAATCAGCTAAAATAAGTAAACATTAAATTCTTAGAAGGGATAAAAGCAGTATTTTCATGACGCGTAAGGTTGGTGAATATAGACAAGGGTTAATGTTGCTGCTTTAAGTAGCCATTCATAATGCAGTATTATCATGCCTACATAATCTGAGTCTACGAACTGTAACACTTCGTTTTATAATCCTGATATTTAACTATGATAACAAAGTGGCGCGGTGGTTAAACTTGCTCGTCCAATGCTACAGTTGGAATCTCCACACATTTGTGCAGGTGTGAGTATAATTATTACATTCGTTTACGCACTTGTCTTTATTGTGTGTAATAGTATAGTTCATTACTAGTACCGAAAGTGGTCGTTTTCCGTGCACTGACGAAAGTTCAAGTGTGAGGCGGAGCCGAGCACGGAAATAATTCAGCCATGCACCAGGAAAGACATCTTCAGGACGAGTTATGAACGATACTTTTCATCATACTGCAAGATGATGCGATAAAACAATCCACCAGAAGAACAAAATTGAAAGTTTAAACTTATTATAAAACAAGCTAGCTAATAAGGTTATACATATAAGTAATAACAACAACTGTACCGTGAATGTTAACTTTAACTTTTAAACTGTAAATTAAAAACGTTCAAAGAATTCCTAGTTTTCTTCATTTACTTTACCTAATTATTGTTGGTTTTTTCCCCGTTACTATGGGGACGGTAGTTAACAGCGTGTAAAGCTGGTTTAAAACTTTGAAAATAAATAATAAACACTAGCGCTAACAGCGGCAAAACTTGGAAGCTACTCTTCCGTGCACTAGGGAAGGTATTGAAAACAGCTGCTTTCGGCAATGTTTATGTGTATTGAAAATGCATTACTTTCAAGGCAGTATGATGAAAAAAACATTAAGCCGAAAACAACAATTTGCAATTATGATAATGAACAGCTGATATTAAACATCTGTTATCACATTTTTCAAGTATGTCAAATCTGTAGTTTGTCACTTAGTTCCTCTGCATTACAGTTTAAAAAAATAAAATTGTTGATTTAAAAAAGTTATTTGTTTGTCTAAACAATGCTTTATTAGTGTTGAGAGCGTTTTCATCAGTTCAAAACGTGTCCATAGAAAAATATCTTCCGCTCAGATATTGTGTTTTTAAAACTTTATACAACTCCAACTTTTAAACGGTTAGTAGTATTAAAAAAAATTCATTACACCAAGAACATAAAAGTCTTAAAATAACTTGTAAAATCCAAAATAATCATAAAATACAGAGTGTTACATAAGAAATTTTACCGCCATATTGGAAAATGGCGGCCATTTACAAATATTTTAACTTCATATTTTTAATTTCTCAAAAAACAAGGAAAGGTTCCCCGTTTAAAGTTTGCTGTCAGATTACCAATAGGTGGCCCATTTAAAATAAACATCGTGTATAATGCTACCTTGTTTCTATAATGGTAGAGAACAGCAATTGTATTTTGTGATTCTTTCAGACAGCCGTTTTAAATTTACTATTTGATTTATAAAATTAAATTTTGTACCCCAGCCTAAATCGAAAGCACGGATATTCAGTCCTACGTCATGTAGTCATGTTTAAACCAGTAAAGCGGTCCCTCACGGGTTGTATTGTATGCTGTTGTCGTATAAACGCCCTTTGTCGTTAGCCTTCTGGGAACTGCGCCAATATTTGCAAATATTCGTTACTTATACCCTTTCTGCCTAACTATACATATAAATAGAATGAAGTGTCTGTCACTTATTTAAAAATATAATTCACACATTACGAAAACCTAAACACAAAATTATAAATTTATTGTCCGTTTGTTTGTCCGGCCTAATCTCTGGAATAGCTGAACCGATTTTGACGAAATTTCATTAACATATAGAAATACATGCAGAGAATATTTTAGGCTACGTTTTATTATGAAAATATTGAAAATTCCTGTATAGAATTAAAAGATTAAGTATAAAATTAGAGATTTTGTGGATTTATCTATATATATAAAAGCCAAAACCCACTGACTCACTGACTCTCTCATCACAATTTCACAAACACTACCGAACGGATTCGAATGAAATTTGGTATGTAGCTTCCTCTAGGGCCATAGGTG
>JAGFPH010009898.1:14858-29193 GCA_018207615.1 Philaenus spumarius | reverse complement strand
ATAATTCAACATTTATATTAAAGTAAAACAGTTTCATTAATATATTATTTTTTCTGATATAATACTGACAACATATCATTGAACCAAAAAAAGTAATACATCATTAGAACTGTATTCATACAAAGTGTACTCATATTAATATACATTAGTATATGGAAATATATACAGTAAACATAAGTAATCATACTTTAACATTATATACACTCTAGACTAGTCACTATCACACATTTTCACATACATACGTTTTACCAAACGCGTTCAGTTAGTTTTAGGATACTGTAGATAACGAGCGTGTCTTTGAAATGCGGGTAAATAGTAAAAATACATTGTTTCAATGTTTATTGTACTATTTTCATAAAAATTTAAAATTTATTAACATTATTTTATAACTTTCCTACTGAAAGTTGCTTAGCATACCTACCAGTCAGATTATGTTCAAGTGAAACAATTTAATATTATTAAAGTAAGTTTAGATTCAAAAATTCTTATACTATACTCTCAAATATTACGTTATTAAGTGATTACTGATTGAATTGTTACTAAAATTTGTATATTATAAATTGATATTTTTTTAATTAAATTGAAAGTAATTCATATTTTATCCATCTACTGGCTTTTTTATGCGGTTTTTTACATTTTGTTACTCAAATAGCATAAAATTCTTTAAGGTTGTGCTATACAATATTAATATAAAGGTTTTATTTTTACTTCGTTTTTTCACTCTCACTGTTTAAAAACTAATATTAGTTTAACTTTAAAAGCTCGATAAAGAATATTGTATTCTAAAAGAGTATAATTGCAATTAGAGTACTCATATAGTTAAACTTTATTTTTGTAACCCACAGCGTTTGACGCACTGCAAGGTTCCCATGGACATCAAATAAGAAACTTTCCTTACAACGTTACAAAACCTGGATTGGACCGAAGACCTCCGCAACTTGGATGGGTTCAAAGACAACCTAGGGTGTTTGACAGAAGGCGAGACGGATGGAATAAGAATCACTCGACTCAGTACAGAGGTCTAAATCGCTCACAAGCTGGCTACCAATACGGGAATGCCAATATTGGATGGCGCTTATGATTTTCATTAAAATCACCAATCCTAAAATCTGGTTTAAATTTGTTTAACTATTTTTGTCTTCTAAAATATTATATGTAATCTTGATATTTGTAAACGGTCATGTTTTGTTATTGATCTGTGATTACTTATACCTATTCAATTATTTGGCCATACACAATAATTATTAAATAAAATAAAAATGTACAATAAAGTATAATTGATAATAGTTATAACATCACATATGTTATTTCTCAAGGCCATTTTTTGTCGGTACGCCATACATTCCTTAATACATCATCAAATTACATGAATGAGGCACCATTTTTAAGCTTTCCTTAACCGCTACACCGGACAAATATACAAAATACAATTATACAAAAAAAGAAAAAAAAAGAAATAAATAATCCGAAAGTAACAGAGATTTACATTTACTGTTGTAATCAAGTAAGTTGTAGGGATATTTTCCTGGCGTTAGCAACACTGATGATAACAATACCCAGATGCAGAGCTGCCGTTACGCCACTACATTGCTATTTTTAATTAATTGTATATTTAGTATCGTATAGTATAGTGTACTTTAATTAAGTGGGATTTAAGTAAGTTAGAATGCGAATGCTTCGCAAGAGTCAGCTAGTTTTTATAATAATAATTCCATAAAATCAGGATCTGTATATATAAAAAATAAGTCCTGTTTGGCTGATTGATTCATATTCAACGTTCAACACAGACTATGATAGCTAGAGCCTTACACTATGTAGAAATAAAGAATTTAGCAATATATTGACTTTACTGGTTGTAAATGGTCAAAATACGAGGGTCATAATTTACATTCATTACCTTAGGAATCAACAAATTTAGTATAAATTTCTTATTTTTTCCAACAAAATTTTGTAGGTTAGGTTAACAAAATAAAAACAAACAAAAATAAACGAAAATGGTTTACTGTATTATAATTCAAACATCTGTTATTACATGGATTTTTATTAAAAGCTTAACACAATTTTAGTTTAAATAAATACTCAGAGAACAGACGTTATTGAAAGGGTTTAGATTTATTACTATAGTAACTAAATTGGAAAATATAAAATCAGGTAATTGTTCTTCAAAGAGTACAGTTTTTTAGGTTACGTATTAGCAAAGACAAAGAAATAAAAAACCTTACTTATCATAATTGAAACATATTTCACCATTCAAATTATGTCAACTTTAATTTTTAGTATGTCTTTTATTTGACCAGTTTGAAATACCACTTTACTGTATTACACTTCGTTTGTATTTTATTACTTACAAGATGCCTCTGTCCCAACAGTCGTCTATCCCTTCAAATATCTTAGTATACACTAATATGTTTTCCTTTGCTTCGCCTCTAGTCGCCGTGGGGGTTGGTGTGCACCACGGACATGGGGTGGATCACTCTAGTAATTTATAAATGGTTTCAAACTTTGTACAATTATTTCATCTTAACGGTTTGAGTTATAAGTTAGCAATATGCCTAAAATTATTAAGCATGTCGTACATACAATAAACCAAACTACTATAATAGTGATCAGTGAACTTATGTCGAATTCAACCGTTTGTAAGATTTTGAAAGCCCAAAGTAATCCCATCCATAATAAATTCCTTTCTGATCAATTTGTTTGGGTATACAAAACTAAATGAGTCGTATACAACACAAATTAGAGGAAAGTGGCATTTACAGTTAACTGTTAGAAATAACTAGTAAAACGTCACTCTCACCAACATGATAGCTATCGCAAGATAAAAAAAATTTTCTTCGAATACTTAGAGGGTTAAACACTAGATTAATTAGATTTTCGGACATTGTATATTTTAATTTTCTTTAAAATAATATTTGACAAACAAATCGAATTTTATAAAAGAAAAAAATACTAAGACGTCCAAGTTAAAAAATTACTGATTTTCAAGTTATTTCTAATACATATTTATCAACTGGGGATACCTCGTACATAGTAAAAAATATTTTTCGTTAAACTTTATTAAGTTTTAAAATACAATTTTATTAATTTCCTTTATTAAAAATATTTAATAAAGGAATCCTGTTTTAATAAAGATTTTTCATAGTCTTATGATATAGCCGTAAGCAAATATTGCCTCTGATCAATCAAATCTAACTGTTTGATGTCAAAAATAATCCAATATTCCCAAGTCAATAAAGTGCTGTCGGTTAAGAACTATTTATATTTGATTGAGGCCTTTGTTCTAATTTATATATACAATTACTCTGAACATTCGCTCTTATACTTGAACAGATTAAATACAGATTTAAATACAGATTAAAATTCTGGTTAACAAAAAATATTTATACTCAGACGCGTTTCGGTCAGCAAGTCATCATCATCATCAGTGATGGTTGCAGTTACAAACTGATAATGGATTAGTAATAACTAACTTATAATTAATGAATTAATTAACTGTTGAAATAACTAGTAAATAACTAGTAATATATTTTTAAAATATTAAATCCCATTTTTTAGTAATTATATACAATTCACAGATTTTAATCTAAGTTTTCGATTACTTACTCCGTTTTGTGACTTTTTTCAATTATTTTGTAATTTTATGTTTAGTGGAATGTATATCCCATCTTTAGACGTTCGCTCTTAAGGGTCTGCTGTATTGGTGGCCATATTGGATTTGTATCCCTTAAGAGCAATGTTAAATTTCAAACCATTTATTTCGTTTATTTTTTATCATAAAATTGTGTGGAAAGTCTCATTTTAAGCACAATTACAATACGCATCCGTTTTGCATTTTTGATTTTTTTAAATGCTTTTCTTTTGTTGTGTAATTGACATTTTGTAAGTACAAAGTTTGAATTTTTTCCTAGCACAACAAAAAATGAATAATGAAAACTAATTTGCAAGCCGGGTCCGAAATTTTATAAAGAATAATCAGTTTTTTTCAGCACTCACGTTTATATGCAGTATGCCTTGTGCAAACAATTTATTAGTCACCAGAATGTTATGGAACCAAAAATGTATTTTGTTAAAAATTTCAGCTAGGCTGTTGTTAGCCTATCGTATTTTAATTCGTTATCAATGCTATAAGCTGTACTCCGTTATCACAACATACAGTTAAAAGTGTAAAATAAATTTAACCAAAACGTTAAACCAGACATATCGAAAAAAACTTTGTTTGACGATACCCTCTAAAGAAATGTTTCAGCTTATAAATATAGAAAGTAAGAGGGACATAATATTTAGAACTTATGTGTTAACAAAACATCCATCGTAATTAGTGTGAATTGCACAATCTAAAGAGCAGAAAGATTGGGAAAATCGTAAATTTGACCTTAAGATTAAAAATGACAACCTTGAGTGTGCACATAGCTTATTTAATAGTTATGACGCTAAAGCTACTTCCTTAGTAGAGATTAGTTTTGAAATTAAATAAGTTTTGATGTAAAGTCATAAAAGGAATATAACGATCGGTGTAATGACGTCACTAAACCTTTTACGTTCGCTTCCCTTTTCCAGAATATGTAATTACTCTCTGTAATAACATTACTACACAAAACATATTTTGTTAGTAATAATTAGTTTATAATCTCTTACTTTTATGATTTGGATCCATATTACCTCTCATATAAACTCCGTTGTTGGTTGAACAAGATTATTCCAGTTATTATTATTTTAATGTACGTTACGTATTATTACGGTTATAACATATATACGACCTCGTATAATTATTTGAAGCTTAAAACTTTCCACGCTACACACAAATGGCAAACGTGTCAATTTATTTTTCGTGTGTTAAAAATACAAAACGTAAATACCTTTAGCCCTTTGTGGTGAGTTTTATTGTAATTGTGTATTTACAACTAACGGTTGATTTATTATGAGTGAAATCTCAAAACGTGGTTTCAATAATCAGTCAGCTGATAAAGGTTTTGACTTATTTTCCTGTACAGTAAACAACGAATAATGTAACTTTGATGAAGTAATTATTAAACCTGTTTAAGTATGTTCTATTTAAACTTTGTGGTTCTGTTAAGTGGTGAAATATTAATTAGTAATAAGATGACAAAATTAAAAAATTTAACTCTCCAACGTGGTTAAATATTTTACGTGTTTTCAGAACAGAAATAAAACCGAGTTTAGATTTTATACATTTCATATGTGTGATAATTTCTCATACAAATAACTACACGAGTACAATGTTAATATGATATTAACTCTGGAACAGTTAATTGTGACTATTTATATATAACTAGTAAGCCTGGTGAAATATCACAGTTACATCAGAAATACAACATCTGGGCCTATCTAACTATGCTGTCACATACTTTTAAGTAGGTAAATGTGTACAATTATAACGATTATAAAACTGTAGGCTTATGTGTTAACACTGTGTATTTATATACGTTATTATAATATATACAAATATTGGAATAGGTGTATATTACCTGTTACACTGTCCTTGATTATCTGTTGTGAATACCGCGGTTTCGGGGTTATCCCATCTTCCGGTCACTTATATAACATATACAAATATATATTTAAAATTATTGAGGTCATCGAAAACACAATAATTAGTTATACACAAAAACACAGTACACAAAACACAACTTAAGACGTCAACTACGAACATGTTGCCTGGGCGCTGGTTAACTAGCTACTCGGATTGGATAGACAGTGTAACAGTAATGTATTCCTATTTCAATATTTGTTATCAATCCAATCCGGGAGCTTACATAATGAAAAAAAGTTACTGTAGGCCCCTATATTTAAAGAAAGATAAATACATTATCTATTAATTAAGTTTCATTTCATATTGATAGATCAAATTATTTAAAAGTTATTAATATTAGTAGTAAATCTCAGTGAAAATCACATTCAGATTAATTAAATGCACATCAGAAATACATAATTAAAAAATAAATAATTAAAACAACAGGTTAATCTAGTAATACCTATGCTGACGGGGATTTTTAACTCGGTAATTGTGTACAATTATAAGGATCATAGTACTGCAGAATTATAACATAAGAAGACTTATATTGATTAAAGTTGTAAACATAACCTCAAAGGTATAATCTACACTGGATTCCACGTTCACCGTGCAGTACAGAGCGCCCATAAGCCATGTTATCCATACGACAGTCTCAGCGATAGTAGCCAACTAAAAAACATCAACTCCCATGAAATGATCGGTCAGTTGACGCAACCGGCATGACAATAAACGTGATGTTCCCTGTAATGGTAGTAACATATCTATTCTACCGTAAGACCTGTACCTATTTTTGTTGTAAGACCTGTACACTGCTACGAGTGTATGCTATTTTTCGTTTTAGCAGATGATGGGTGAAATCAGCTGTTATATTATACAAGACATTATAATGATTGAAGTTTTAACATAACCTCAAAACATAACCTATGCTGGGTTTGTTTAAGTAATACAGATGATCAGATGATGAGTGAAATCAGCTGTTATATTATAAGTTACTCTCGTACGCTCGTACACTCTCTTTTATAGGAGGTGATAGTGAAGAAATTAGTAATCGAACTTGTTTATATGTTTTACGAAGATGTACGAATATTTCCGAAGATAAACGAATAAACCTCTTCTTTAAATTTGTATAAACGATGTAGTTTATGATAACAAGTTATATTTATATACAGTTAATAACCTCAAATTTAGAAATTATAATGATTGGAGTTGTAAACATAACCACAAATCATAATCTACGCTGGGTTTTGTTTAAATATTACCGATGACGGATGAAATCAGGTGTTATATTATATGTTACTCACGTACGTACTTACGTATGTACACTTGCTTGTATAGGAGTTGATTTATACGAGTGGTTATACAAACGAATATACGGAATTTTAGCGTATATTACATTACAGTGGTAATATAGAAAGAGTATTTTATTATCGCAATGAATGAGTGCAATTTCGAAACGTTTTTGTTTAAAAATATAAATAATACGTGTTTTATAAAAGTTTTGTATCAAACATGATGTTATTGACAAGGAGCTCTACATAATTTTATAACTATTACGATATGATTACATTAAAAGTGTTGTCTTATTATTTACAAAAAAATTTACGTTTAAAAATATTGTAACTATAAAAACTTTGTTGGATCGCAATATATGAGGTACATCTCTGCACAGATAGGTTATAAATATATTTGTTTATTATAAATAAAATATTTGTACATTTTATAAGAATAAAATTGTTTATTGTATAAGTTTCTGTTAGTAAGGTTAGTAGTAGTATAGAGTTAATCTAAATCACAACAGACATAGGAAATAAATATTATTTAGTTTTTTGAAAGCTAATAATACAGTATAACATAATTATATGTGGTTTACAAACTGCGTTTTTGTATTGTTTTGATAATAGCATCTGAACATAATTAAGTACAACCTTTGAATTATTATTTGTAGTGTAAAAGTTTTACCATTTTTTTATAACATGGAAACATTTATTGTTCCTATTATTATTGTAATCCACTAATATATCACAATAAAATCTGTATTACTTTTATTAAATTTTACCAGCTTTTAAGTGCAACGTACAAGTGTGGACATTTTATTTTTGTTGGATAAAAGACTCGACTTTAAATGTGATTAAAACGCAAACAAGATATATAAACATACGAGATTAAAGTGTGTTTTTCTACAAATCCAAACTTCTCAGCACGTAAACACATTAAACTTTCGAATAAAACTTGTCACTTTAAACTTCTATTTCAAATAAAATACGCCATTAATTGTAAAAACCACTGAATACATTACTTCCGTGCAAATTGGCTCATGTTTAAATAAACATTGATTAAATTTTAATAGTTAAACATGTACAACAATGTTTATCCGAAGTAAGCCTATATTATATTCTACATTGACAGGAAACTCATTCAAGAACGTATTTTTTTAATGTAATTTTGGGGTCCTAACTAATAGTTTTAGTAGTGGTGGGGGGGAATTAGTTTTAGTTTTCATATGCAAAACATTCTTACAAATTATAATTATTGTCTTTGAAAAATATATTTTTATCTTATAAACCACTTTAATTATATGACTTTTAAAACCCAATTCTATCAAAAACGTTTATCTGCTATTTTGTTTATAAAACAGTTTTATTATTGATTCAGCAACACAAGGTCTATGTCGCAAAAACATTCTTTATAAGAAGGGTCGACCAACGTAGTTTGATATTTAAAGGTCAAAAAGCTTACATTGTGGACTTTCACAAAATTACCTATTCTCTCTTAGTTTAATTAAACAGAAAAAGGTTGCATACCGTCTGTAGAAATCATGTGTACGATAGTCCATAAAAAACCCTTAATTAAATCTTTATTATTTGCCATGTACACATTATGCTTGGGTCTTTTATGACCCGTATTTTAGAGCATTTTTTTATTACTTTTTTGTAAAAGAAATTATGTTAGCAATATTGAAGAATATAAAAGCATATATAGACTATTATCAAAAATATATAAAAAATAGTTTTGAATAAATAATTTTTAAACACAAATATCTGAAATATTTACCTTTTTTAAAAAAATATTGAAATTTGTAGGCTACAATAAACATAGTATGGACGGGTAATTGTTCAAAGGTACCTTAGACACTTTTTATAGTTTTGAGAAAAACTTAATAGTTTATCTTTGTGCGTTGTTTAGTGGCGCTTTTGTAAAATTATAAATAACATAATAAAATACATATATTATATAGACATACAATTACGTTCATTTTAGATGTTCAATAAGTAATATTACACCAGAAAATAATTAAATGTCTTGTGGACCATGGCACTTTGAACACTCAATAAACTTTAATGAATGGTTTAGATTGAAATGGTTCATTAATAATAAACAATATTAGTTATCACTGACGCGACAAACTCTAATTTTTAATAGTTGATGAATATTACTACACTACAGACACTTGTTTATACTGTTATTTGTATTCATTTGTTACTGGCCACTGTACAAGTCTTTCTGCCCTTTTACAATATGCAGCATAACTTTCTTTAAGCCTTCAATTTTGATATTTTCCCTTCCGGGTAAGCTTCTTGACTAGGTTAGGATAGTACATCAGCTTTCTTGATTATGACGTTCTCAGTATCTTATGTACTGACTCAAACAAATTATATTTCGAAATACTAAATTGGTCTCTTTCATTTCTTGGAAGGTGCCTAGTTTCAACAGAAATTTACGTTTTCTGATAATTAGCAGGCCAATAAGTGGAAACCCCAGTGACCACTACTGTTCCTGGATGTTTTTTCTTTCAGCATTAGCTTAATTTTGTTTAATAATTTTGAACTTGCATGTATAAGACACAAGTCATGACGCAAGGTAAGACACAAGAGTGTGGTTCTTGTTTTGTCCGGGATAGTTATCCAAGAAAAGATGCAACCCGTCAACTGTTTCCTGAACATTATTTTTAATGTAGTCAACAATGGACAAAGCAACGTCATGGTAGCATGGTGCATCAGTAATGATCTAAATCTGTTTTAGTGTTAAAAATACAAAAAACTTTTAATGTCAGTTGCCTGAAATAAAATACTTGAAGTACAAGAATCTTCAAACACAAC
Organism: Philaenus spumarius; assembly: GCA_018207615.1. Classification (NCBI taxonomy): domain Eukaryota; kingdom Metazoa; phylum Arthropoda; class Insecta; order Hemiptera; family Aphrophoridae; genus Philaenus; species Philaenus spumarius. The sequence goes on along the minus strand of JAGFPH010009898.1, from coordinate 19,563 downwards.
GCCTAAGATATTTTAATTTTCCTTACTCTCTTTGGTTGTTTTATTAAGAGCAGACGTGAGTGTTTGAGCTTGCCTAATGTGGACAATTAACTTTGCACTTGCAATAAACCTTTTATTCAGAATCATTTTAAATAATGACTAAGTTTTCGCATCTTTTTCCACGCAGAACTAACTCGTGTCTATTCGAGGTTTTCCAAACTTTAAATCGAAATTTGCTTTAAAACATTAATAAAAAAAGTCATCCTTGGTATTGTACCGGGATATTTCACCTTATACAAGTCATACATTTGTTTGACGGATAGCTTAGATGAAAAAATTTGCCAGATGTGTAGTGTGTTTTGTAAACAGCTTTGTTATGGTCGAAAGTTTGTTTGGCCCCATTTTCTCTGGACATGGTTGTCTGCGGCGCTTCTTACAGAAGTAACTTAATTATACGTTTAATTCGCTTGTCTGTGACATTGTAGAGCTTAAAAAATCCTTCCTACAAACTTCTATCTTAGTGAGCTCATCCTAAGAGGAGCATCATCATTCCTACAATAGGACTTCTCAATACCTTTCCGTTTGTAAACTTCTTAGATTTTCTTTCTCTTTCTAGTTTTTAATGAACTGTGATGTAAATCGCTAGTTTCACTAAATTTGTATTATTACTTTAGAAACACTACAATAACATAACCTCCAACACAACAATAAAAAAGAACAAACAGAATCAGCGGCTGAACATTGCTGCAGTGCTGCCAATCCTTGAGTTTTTGAAAGGAACTAAGTCACTGACTTGCTTACCATTTGACACTCACTTAGAAATCACATTAGCTGTAATACATGGACTAACCGCTCAACCGAGGTACCTTTTGACACTCAAGTGTGCGTAAACCGCTGTAGATAGCAAAAAATGCATAACATCAAAATGTAAAAAAAAAAAAATGTTGGTACCATTTTACATCACCCGTTCGTATATTCCTACAATTATTTAGGATACAAATGAAAACTTGATTTTTACTTGATCTTACTAGTAACAATATAGTACAGACGTACAAGAATTAATATTGCTACAGTAAAATAAACAATTGTTTATAATTGTATGACATAAAACGCAACTGCAGAGCTTGGGGAGCTAATCAATAAAATTAGGTTTTAAGTTATTTTTAATGAATTATAATGGGCGTTTGTAGTAAATGCATTACTTTATCAAATCAAATATTTAAACAAAATTTATACATATTAAATAATTTTTTGTGAGTGCATTAGCTTAGAAATCATATTTTTTTTTTCAAAATAGAAATAGTTTTTAGAAGTATTGATTGTTCACCAACTAACTTGAAAACATATAGGTTAATATTCAACTATAAATCTCTTTTTCCAATTAAATACATTTAATTTATAGAACATTATGATTTATTACTTATTCTATCCATTTGGTTAGCAATATATAGTTGGTCACAATAATCAATCAATAAATACAGACTTTGAATTTGTTCCAACTCCACAAGCCTCGGTCGTTCGTAAGGTTTATTTTGCTCTGTACCTGCCGATACCAAACCAACACAGTTTGCAAATAACTGTATTACACTGTAAATCCTGACAAGTTAAGAGGTTAGGATTACGTAAAAGCTTTTAAACTTAATGTTGTCCATACTTAGCGCTCGTTTACTCTAAAAATACAGTTTGCGTGAGAAACAAAACTGTACATGGTCTTAACATGAATAATAATAATGTTTAGCGTCCTAAGGAGACACAGTTATTACAATCCTGTAGTACTGACTGACTAACTGATTCATAATCAACGTATGGACTAAAATATGAAAGCTAGAGTCTTACAATTATGTTGATAAATTAAATAATAATAATACAAAATAATTAAGGGTTGACAGTTCTTAAAATACGATAATTCCCTACTAGAACTATAATATAAAAAACAGCTGGGCAAATCAAAATCTTAGCAACAACAGTTCCAGATATAGCCTACATTGAACCAGCACACGTTTGTTGAATGGATTTACACTCATTACCGAAGCAACTAATGATAGATTTTTCACAACCGGGTGTTTTTACGTTAGGTTTACAAAACAAACAAAAAACAAAAACGAACAAAAAAAATAAACGAAAAAGGCTTACTGTATTTCAATTCAACCATCTGTTGTTGCTTACCATAAATAAAACACCTGATTTGGATCAAAGTGTAACACAATTTTTTGTTAGGCCTACACTGAAAAAAAAACGTTTCTTGAAAGTTTTGACATTTATTACAATAGCAACCGACTTGGTAAATTTAGAATCAGGTCATTATCCTTCTATAACTGTGTTTTTGGATATATAATAGCAAACACAAACAAAGAAATAGGTTTACTATAATATACAGTATTATCATAATTCAAACACCTATCATTATTCAAATTATTCAAACTTTATTCTTTTCTAAGTTTATCTAAAAAAGTTTGAAATATTCCTTTACATCACCGTGTCATATTTTGGTATAATTTTATAACTTTAAAAATGTCTCTTTTCTGTATAAAAATAAAAAATATCTATCCTAACCAATCGTCATTCCTGTTAAAATATCATAGTATACTATAATCTGTTTTCATTTACTTTTGCGAAATTTGTTATGGTGTTGGTGAGCAAAGCGAGGAGGATAATACACAGGTGTATAGCAAAATGACCAAGTGGATACACGTCTTGTTTCAACTAAAATCTTACAATTTTGTTGAATATTATTATACCCAAAGAATATTGTTATACAGGATTAGGCATACATGTGTATAAAGCATTTTAACTTGTAAATTTATCTCGTATTATAAATATGTTATCACTGTCGACTGTGTAAAAACTAATATTTTAATTCATTGTAGAAGAAGGAAATTAGTACTAATTGCAGTATTAAACTTTGGCTTACGATATTTATTCGTCAAGATTTCAATTATTATGCAGTGTAAGTATTTGGTATATATTATAATCAATTATAATTTAAATCGTAGAAATCCATAGTGTTGATTAACGAACAGCAATAACCTACTAAATAATTTATAAAATGCATGTTGTGTATTTATAGAATTGAAATAAAATAACGATAAATAACATATTGAGATTTTATAAGAAATACTGTCTACTGAAGGGCTTCATTACTATTTTAGATGTTAGTTCGGCGTTTATTTAAAATAAGTTTGTTTAACTCTAAACAAACACCATCTGTGAAAGCCAGGAGTCTTAACTTCTGCTATAATTACAAAATATTAAAGAAAAAGTTTTGTGAATGAAATGAAATTTGTCATATTTTTCCAATAATAAAAAAACATAAGTTTACTAAGTCAAGTACTGCGAACGTTGTACTAAATTAAATTAAAATAAAATAAGTTATTAAAATGTCGTAATCTCTTGCTTCTATTTACACGTGACTTAGTTAAGCTTTTGTTCATTTCTATGAGATTAAAGTTTAAAGTGGAAATATAAAATACTATAGTAAATATAGTAACTAAAAACTTTTATGTATTATTTTATCTCTTGTAGTTTTAGTATCACGTTTCTAAAGGTAACTTTCCTCTAACCACAGTCAAATTGCATTCATGAAATTAATATAGTCTTTATAATTAATTCATTAAACAAATAAAAGAGCACTGTAGCGACAAAATCACACTGATTTGTATAAAAACCCCGAACCACAAAACAAGCAACAAATACAATAACTAAACTACTAAATTGTAAGTTATGTTTAATACTTTACCCTTATGTACATTTCCATTGCATAGTCATCATCCTCAGATGGTTTTAACACTACTCATAATTTATAATTCATGTAAGTTTAAAGTTCATGTGATGATGATGATCAGCCATTATTTTTATCCTGGTTTTAAAATTAGTTTCTACTGAAAAATGTATCATATTTATAAAATTGATTGTAGGACATTTGTCTTCGTCTGCGTATAAAGAAAACAATACACTCACTCACGAAAGTATAAATCAACTAGCGTTATGAAGTAAGTAATTAACGTTAACTCGTATATAAACTAAATGGAAAACATAAACCTACAATACTAGGCCTACGTAGGACATCTAAACTAAAAACACAACTACAGTTAGTAGAATAAAGAGGTGAGAATACATGAACAGAGGTATCAAGAAAACTTTTCAACTGAACACACGCTGAATGAGATAAACACACAAAAACTGAAATTAATTACAATGCATACATGTATAAACGAAACTAAAAGTCTTTTAAATTACTAGTAATAAACCAAACCTAGTCCTTAACTTGAACAAAGGAGCATTTCGTTTAAAGCTCTGACCACTAAGCTATATAGATTACCCCAGATATTTAGTCGAACTTATCTCACTTGTAAGAACTACCCTCTAAAGCTTTTTTATCACATTACATTCCTCTATCAGTATACAGTTGTAATTAGTTCCATATATAGCTTCTCTTTGTTACAACAGAATAACATGTTAATTAAAACCTCTATTGTTGTTGTTGCACTCCAAATGCAATAGTAGGATCTGTAGCAATTTTACACCTTGTTTACGTTTTAATTTCATCCTGATTTGACACATATAACATTCATCACTTCATTTAGTAAACTTATTTCCCTGCTTCAGATAGTAATTAAGTTTTACTGAAGCTATGAGCTATGCAGCGACTTTACTGGAGCGATGTATGGGGTAGTCAATGAGCACTGATCATGGTCCCCACAACACGTTTAATGGTTTCATTAAAAAT
>JAGFPH010009897.1:0-17266 GCA_018207615.1 Philaenus spumarius | reverse complement strand
TCTTTCTTTGAGCCTTATATTTTTATTTGAAAAGATATAATATGAATTAATTGTCTGTAGTTGTATGTAGTAATGTTAAATCAGTTAAATGGAAGTTAGGTACTAAAAAATAAGTTCCTTCACATGGATTTCCTTCATATTGGATAGGGCTTTCTATATATCTATATCTATTTCATTTTCTGAAATGAAAGTATATTATTTTATAATAAACTAATTATGTGTAAATAGATTACTAAAATGAATTTTAAATATTTACCAGAATGATTATTAAAACAATAATTTAAAATATATAGAAAATAGATTAGTTGTATATCTTTAAAATAGTATGGCAAAGTTATGTATAACTTCAGGCAACCTCCCATAACCTGTAATGAAATTTTAACATTGAATATATACCGTATTTATTATGGTAGTTTTTAAAATTACTGCATCTAATTATAACACTGTATTAACTTATGTATTTACCTGAACTTACCTTTAAAAATTGTAATATAATTTTGAAATCCCCATGACGTCAACAAAGCTTCTACATGTATGTATAAAGATCCATGTATGTTGAAAAACAAGAAGATCGAAAACGAAGCAGTTTAGTTATAGCTGTTTGATGTGGTCTTTGTTGTTACTTGTTAGTCTACCGAGTACTGAAGAGAAACTGAATTCGAATATCGTAAAAACGTGAGAAACTGTAATTGTGGACAGGGTAACTCTAAAACAGGAAAAGGCTACCGTCTTTAAGGATGTACAACGGATGTAACCCAGTTCACTGCATAAATGCATATGCCTTGTAAGTAAGCTAACATTGTGAACATATTAAGATATTGTTTTCATTCCGTTTTTTAGATGTATATTACGTTAGATTTACCTTATAGTTACATTAACTAATTTAGTGACTACAATAATCGCCTTTACGTATATTAAATTAACTATGACATTTTACTACATTAGAGTTTACAGTAAAACTCAACATTAAAAAAACCTTACAGCAATGCAAATATTTCAAGCTCTAAAGTAACCATGACATTATAAATGTTACCATGACAGAAAAACTGTTAACATTAATTTTAACTTTGCAGTACGGTTAGAGTTTTTTCAGTGTAGTAATGCGGCAGTGCTGCTTACTTTTTTTTTTATATTAACAGTCTCTGTGGTTTCACCACTAATATGTAAAAAACAGAACGTAACCTATATATAATTAGAATGGTCTCACCAAAATGGTATCGATTCTTTTTTATCGTTTTAACTTGAAATTCGGTTATATTTGATCAGATCTGTATTTTCGGTTCTTCTTCCAATCTTGTTGGTTGTCTTGAATGGTTAAATTGGGTACGAAAATATCCAATTTATTAAATTGTGTAGCACAAACCAATTCGGCAACTGCTTACTTTGGAGCTTTTACAAGAATAAACATTTTTCACTGTTGTCACACTCAGGAACTTTTGCCTACTAAATATACACTTCGGGTGGTGGTGTTTGTAATTAGGGTTTATGAATGAAATGGTTAAATAAATTTCTCTTTTCGAGTATTAAATTGTTTTTTGAAAAGTGCAATCATTAAAAGAATAATTAATAGTTATTTTATAGTGGGAAATAATAGATAAATTGAATAAAATACTTAAATAACTCCATATCCTGGCACCTCTTTTATAATCTAGTTTTTGTATGTTTATAACTTAGAGAAACTAAAGAATCTGATTTCGTATTCCATGTAAATTCGCGGTCCAATCACAGGTAAGTTCTTCCGTCGTGGGCGTGGTTAACGGAAATAGATGTCTTCAAGCAGTACGTTGTAAATAATTTTTTCAAGTTGGTTTTCCGATTGTCCCGTTCTAACGGTGTATATTTGATAATTTTGTCAAAGAATTTTTGTGTGTAAAAAGGTTCATTCTGTTTATAGGCTATGTCGGTTTTTCTTCAGAGTTTGTGGTTTTCATGTAAATTGAATTTTCCTGACGGTTTCCGCTTTAAACTTGTTATTCGTTAGGCGAAGGTCTTGCCTTTCAAATATAGATACTTAACGAATAATTTAATATTAGGTTAAGGTAGTAATTTTCTTGGATCGATATAATAATTTTGCGTGATTTTGATACGGGAAGTGCATGTCGAAAATATCGGGAAGTAATTTTAATTGGTTTATTTCAGTTTCGAAAACCGGGTTAATTAACAATTTGCATCTTTTCTGGAAGTTCGCATATTCTCCGCTAGGTGTCGTTAGGCTACACAAATCTAATAACTGACATTCTGAGATCGTACTTTCTCCCTCTGGTTATTTTTAATAGAACTCTTGATATTCATACATTTAAATTTTATTATATATTTTGAATTGTTATAGTCTTTACATTGATGAGAAACGTACATTGATTTTATTCGATTAAGTTGTTCTTGAGATACACATTATTAAGTAAAAGTGGGTGGCTGGTAAAAGAAGTTTTTATTTTTACCCGTACGATCCACCCCTACAATTATTTCCGCACATTACAGTCTCACCCTACATCAGATGACCTCGCAGTTGTGGCCGAAGGACGATTTGAATTGGAGATGGCTCTAACAAATAGCATAAATATGATTAACAAGTGGCTAGAAGAAAAGAAATTAAAGCTGGCACCTCACAAAACAGAAATTATTCTCCTGGTGGAGAAGAGGAATTTACAAACCCTAGAAGTGCAGGTGGGTAACCTAGATGTCAGTGCAAATATCTTACTAAAGCACTTGGTAGTGATATTTTACAGAAATATGACTATGAAGGAGCATATTATCAGCACTGTGACAAAGGCAGAGAAAACAGTTAAAGCCCTGGAGTGCATCATGCATAATACATCCCTAGGGCAGGTAAGAGATGAGTAATGACGAATGTGGTTTATTCGGTAATACTCTATGCGTCACCGATAAGGCATGAAGTGCTCAAATTCAAAAAATACAAGGGAATATTAGAAAAACTCCAATGAAGAATAGTCCTCAGGTGCAGTCTTGACGGACGTGGCTGTTGTATTGACAGGGGTGCCCCCCATAGACATGCTCATAGCGGAGAAAGCTAGAATAGTTCTAGGCGACAACATCTGCCGAAAAAACATTAGGCCGGAGACATTGAAGAAATGACAGCTTAAGTGGACAGAAGACTATGGTATTGGAAAACTTAATAAAGGCTCATCCCAGACATAGTCAGCTGGATAAACAGGAAATATGGACAGCTAGACTACTACATCACACAGGTGCTGACAGGCCATGGGGAGTTTGGCCAATACCTCCACAGGTTTAAGCGTAGAGAAAATCCTGGATGTGTTTACTGCAGGAAAATTGACACTGTCGAACATACATTGTTTGAACGTAAAAGATGGGACGCCGACAGAGAAGAGCTGGATAACATATGTGGGGCAACAGTACTTGGAGAAAGACTAATCCAACGGGAGCTGGAAGGCGAAAGTGCATGGCAGGCAGGTGCAAAATTCATCAGAAGCATTATGAGTCAGAAGGAGGAAGAGTGTAAGATCACCATAGGAGATAATAGCTGATAGGAAGTGAGGTGGAGTCCGACACTACCTATGTAGTAACAGGGAGTCCATGGTGGATTTCCCCTCCTCAAAAATGACGTAAGATGATAGACACCAAGTAGCCTAATATCTGAATTAATGTGTTTAATGATGCCAGGTTAGGTCTACTGAAGGTTAAAATTAAAAAATCACCCTACGAAATACCAGGCAACTTGGATGAGTCAAGCCAAGTTTCCAGTGGAACGTGAAAGGAGCCGAAACCGTATGGACCTTTTTGGGCCCAAGGGCCAGTACGGCGACGGTCCAGCGACCATTCTAGGGGAAAATGGTCCATCGCCGTGTAGAAAAAAATAGTACCATGGGTGTGTACTCTTCAGGCTCACTCAGGAGCTTCGGCGCCTGGGTGTCGAAAATGTAGAAGATAGGCTTCGTCGAACAGATGATATGCTAGATTTGGGTAGATCCGCAACCCCCTTGAAATTTTTGACAGTGTCGGTAGTGAAATTTTCGTCCAGTTACCCCGGCTCCCCACAGCTCAAGATCAGGTGCACGTATACTTTAGACTCTTCAAATGCGAAATATTGGACAGTTGAAAACAAGTGTTCAGACTGATTCGTTTCCCCCCAACGGTGGTACGCTACATATATGTTGCCTGTTCGTTTGCACTTAAACCATGGATCGATACTTCCACACACATGGATTACAATGCGGAATTGCCCGGCAATGTATTGGAATTTATTGTTAAATTTTGTTTGCAGAAAACATCCTAAATTTCAATAAACCTACAAAAGCGGACAGTGTACACATACCGTTGTCGTTTTTTAACCGAGAGTGCATAAATAAAAAGTCATAAATATTATTATACACTATAATAGTTGGAAAACGCCAAAGTAAAACTAATTTATATCCTATTCGAAAATACCAAACGTCAAGAGAGAAAATGTTTATTTTACCTGGATTTGCATTTAGTTTAACACATTGTACAGACAAACAGATTTAGAGTTAAATCACATCAAAGTGCTTGACTATTTTTCCTGGATTGTGAAACAATACTTTGTACTAACAAATTACAAGCGTTGCCATTAGAGAATCTCTGGTGACTCGTTCAAAGTAAATGAAAGATTTGAATGTTTCGTTGTAGAATCTGATCCATGCGATCTTGACTTCAATACACAACAGATGTGCTCACGCTTATTGTGACACGTAGGTAATCTATATATATAAAAGCGAAATACCACTCACTCACTCACTCACTCACTTACTGACTCAATCATCACGATTTCTCAAAAACTACCCAACGGATTGGAATGAAATTTGGTATGTAGCTTCCTCTAGGGCCATAGGTGCTTACTAAGAAAGGGTTTGAAAAAATTCGAAATTTTAGGGAGGGGTTTGGGGGGATCAATGTTATTAAATCACGATTTCTTCAAAACTACCGAACGGATTTTAATTAAATTTGGTATGTAGCTTCCTCTAGCGCCATAAGTGTTCACTAAAAAAGGGTTTAAAAAAATTGGAAATTTTAGGGGGGTTTGGGGGGTAAAAATTACTAAATCACGATTTCTCCAAAATTACCGAACAGATTGGAATGACATTTGGTATGTAGCTTCCTCTAGGGCCATAGGCGCTCGCTAAGAAAGGGTTTGAAACAATTTGAAATTTTAGGGGGGTTTGGGGGATCAACGTTATTAAATCACGATTTCTTCAAAACTACCGAACGGATTGGAATGAAATTTGGTATGTAGTTTCCTCTAGGGCCATAGGCGCTCGCTAAGAAAGTGTTTGAAACATTTCGAAATTTTAGGAGGGGTTTGGGGGATCAAAGTTACTAAAATCATAATTTCAGATCTTTTATTATTATGACAATAATGTTTTTATTATTTAAGTTCTATATATATATATATAAGCCAAATACCACTCACTGACTGAACACTTAAAAATAATACAATTACGTTAAAAAGACTGAAAATACCAACCACCACGGGCAACGCCGTACGGGTCAGCTAGTATAATATAAAGATCTTAACCGTATTCAAGGGCGAGTTGCAGTAAAAATACTAAGTTAACTTGACTGTTTTAGTACTGTTTGTTGACTCTTTTAGTTTTTCGGAACTGTGCTTAATTTTGGATATTGTAATACAAGAAAATCTATCCATTGCATTAATAAATGATACCTTATTGCATTGCTTGTATTAAAATTTCAATTACAATTAGTAAAAGTATATATTGTATATACAAAATATTTATATACGAGAGGACATATTTACGTGGAAAAGATAATAGGGAGATGGAGGAGTACTTGAGAGAGACAGAAAGGCCAAGGGAGTAAAGGAGATATAGAGCGTATGAAGTAAAACCAGAGGCAGAGAGATTGATTGATTCGCTTTCTATTTTGTGTTGAGGTTAGTACACTCTTCCAACCAACTCCAACGCATAAAAGTACAAATTGTTTACAATAACTTTCTATACACAAATAAATTACTCTATTGGCTTATAACTTATCCTATTGGCCTAGTACAGATATGAAAATGAAATTAAGAAAAACTTAAGACAATAGGATTGATACAAATATTATCATTATAATTTTTATATTTAGTTCATTCATACGCAATCAAAAAATGAAAGTCATTAGGAAAAAGATGAGGAGAATGGGATAAATTAAAATGGAAATTTGAGAAGTGGAGGTCGCAATGCGATGAAAAGAAAGAGAGAGAGAGAGAGAAAAAAAATAGAGTGGAAATAGGATGGAAAAGGGTCGGTGTAAAGGGGCAAAGGGTGGTGAGTAAGATAGTAAAAAGAAATTTGAGTATATTGATGGTATAAAAGGGGAAAGGAGATATGGAGAAATGGAAATTAAATGGAGAGTAAAGAGGCAAGGGGTAGATAGAAAGTAAGGCGTACTAGGGTAGAAAGATAGAAGGCATGCAGAGAAACTAGAGTTAAGGGAAAGGGAGGATCAATGATGAAATTGGCAACGACAGGATAAAGGGGCAATTGATACAGATATGGTTGGCGTAGAGAAAGTAAAATGGGGTGGATAGAGATGAATAATATAACAGGGATATTGGTTGAAGAGGGGCAGCGAAAAAGAAAAAAAGAAGTAGAATATTGGCATTGATTGAATCTTTATGTAGTGTGAAGTTGGAAATATCAGGCGCTCTCTTCTACAACCCATACACAATTTTATCATTTCGACATGCTTTATTACAATTACTCAAGCCTAACTCTAATCAAAGTCTAATTAAATTATTTAAAACTAGAAAGACCTCTGCGTGCTCCACACCCCAACCCCCGATGGAGCCTTCTAAAAACATATATGTTGGTTTAACATTCTAGGCCTAAGCTAAGAATTTTTTCCGACAAAATTTACAAATATTGAAATAAAAAATGTTTTTTATCTAAATGAATTATAGCCTATGTTACTCAGGGATAGTGTAGCTTTTTATTGGTAAAACTATTTTCTTAATCGGTTCATTAGTGCCAGAGATTAACCCCTACATACAAACAAACAAACTATACGTCTTTATAATATTAGTATAGATATAGACTAGAAGGCCTCTGATTTCTCTGCTGACGAACCCCGACGGCGATTCGTGACTTCGCCGCTCACTGCTTACAACACTCGCGATGATGCAAAAACAAACACATCTATATATATTTAAAGACTTTTGTCTAAAACCTATTTCCGATCACCCAACAATGGACCGATTTTCATGATTTTTTTAATGGGTGTCTCTTTACCTCTAGATATGTCACCAAGCATTGACATTTTTTTGAGCATTCGGGGCCGTAAAAATTTTAATTTTATGATTCAAAAAAAAGTTTTTTTGATTTATTTTAAAAACTAAAAAAGTCACGAGGTTAGTTGATATTGTAATCGAAAGAGCTAAAAATTTAGATCATTGACTCCGCTTACAGTACCCTTCTATCCCTTGTAGTTTTCCAGTTATATAAATTCTAAATTTTGAAAATTTTATAACAATGTTCAAAACAAAATATTTTAAGAACTATCAGTGCTAAGTCGATGTAGTATGCGAGGAAAATATCTGAAATTCAATTTTATATCGAGTGGTGTAATTAGTTTGATTTTTTTTTGACAATGTTTACGCTTGCGTTTGCAGGTCACCAAAAAATGCATCTTTCGTTGTGTATTGCGCCGCTGTCGCCGCTACTGATAATGTTCAGTGTTCGTTGGGGGCGTGGCTTCAGTTACTTTGTGAGTTGGCACGCTTGAAGTGGAATTGTGTAACGGCCGTTATTCTAGGTTTGTGTTTCACGCGTACCGTATGCGTTTTTATGCTTTGTAACTATTGAATTATCAATGTTATCATAAATGATGCTTCGTTTTAATGAGTACGAAATAATTCCTGTCGTGGGAGACGGTAATTGTCTATTCCGAGCCGTATCGTTCTGCGTATACGGGACGCAAAATTTTTACAAAGATGTGCGAACTGCGGCAGTAAAGAATTATATTCAAAAGTGGGCTTTTTATGAGAATTTTTTAGAAGGAGTGAATAGAATGGGGTACGAAAAGAGGTGGAGTTGCATTCGATCGTACATTTAAACCAAGATTGTAAATTTGAAATTCATTTTTAGGTCGATAATTCCATTGTTATTCACGGTTCTGGAAATGTCACGCATTCCCTGCTATTTTCAAGAATGGTTAATAATGGACATTATGATTTCTTAATGTGGCCAAATGTGCGAGTAAGTAAACAAGTAATCGAACGAAAACGAAAACGATAATCGACGTTAACCGGTCGTCGTGAGGCGAGTGTAAAAAAAAAACGAATTACAGTCGAAAGAATTCTTCCGTCAATTCTACAAACGCCGTCAGTATTCGGTCTCGAACTAAAGAGTCGATATGTACTTCCGTCGTCAGTTGTACAAACGTCAATACTCGATCTCGAAGGAAAAGTTGGTCGATACTTCTGTCGATTGTAGAGAAACAGTGTACGCGGTGAAAGAACAAGAACGTACCACAAATAAATCTGTCAGTATAGCCAAAAACTGAGATCGTCTCGAATATCCTGCGAATAGTAGTTCTGCAGTTCCATACGCTGCAGAAGATCTCACTGAAGTGTGCCCATATTGTTCTGCTCTAGTCTTTAGAGGAGAGATAAAATTCAGCAGGTCAATATTTTCTTTGTCGTTGTAATGGAAAAATCAAACTTCCAAATTCTACTATTCTAAAGGAGATGGAAGGATTATTTACAGGCGAAGATGAAAAGTCAAAAAATTTCCGGGAAAATATTGGTAACTATAATTACGACATGTCTTTTGTTTCTTTTGGAGCAACAATTGTTTTGGACCATACTGTTTTAAAATTCACGGTATTGTTCACCATCAAATTTCCACGTTATCTCCTAACATTAACATAATTATAAAGAAAACATAACATGATTATGTGTATACAAAATTCCAACGTGGTTGGCGTGCGGAGCACGCAGGGGTTCCACTAGTTAATGTATAATCTAATATTTTCTCAGAAACGACGATGAAGCACTTTGCTTCCTTCTGTATGATATGCCGGAAGAATCATCATTTGCTTATAGCTGTTTTTAATCATTGGATAACAAGAAAATCTTAATTTTATTAAGAACTAGGGGAGACCCCTGCGTGCTCCACACACCAACCCCCAATGGAACCTTCTAAAAACATGTGTTATGTTTTATTTATAATAAAGGTGTAGGATTAATAATAACCTCAAAACTAAGATGGTAAATAATGTTAAATGTTCAAATTGAATTATTTCTTATATTTTAAAGCAGTTATAATAATGGTTAAAAGAACCAGCAAGGCTCAGGTCTACACTTTAAAACCCTAACCTAAAAGCTAAAAATACAAAAACAAAATTGCTTCAAATTTTGAAATCACCTGTTAATGGAAATATTGGAGCTAACAGCTATATTATCTGGTATTTTATTCAATTGGTTGCTATGGTAATAAATGTAAATACATGTGTTGGTTTATCATTCTAGGCCTAACCTAAGAATTTTTTCCGACTAAATTTACAAATATTGAAATAAAAAAATGTTTTTATCGAAATGAATTATAGCCTATGTTACTCAGGGATAGTGTAGCTTTTTATTAGTAAAACTATTTTTGCAATCGGTTCAGTGGTGCAAGGATTACCCCCTACATACAAACTAACAAACAAACAAACAAACAAAAAATAAACAAAAAACAAACTTTACCTCTTTATAATATTAGTATAGATAAGCATTTCCTTAGTTTTCACTCATCAGGGCCGGTCTGTATTTCTTGTGATAATAGCATTTCCTGTAGTTTTGTTTATGTACGATTGTTACTGACAATTAATTATGCGTTTTTGCATCTGTTCTGTGGCTCAAACGGTATGTTCAGAAATTTAAGTTATTCTCTTTAAAACGTTGCGGACTTGTAACATTAAATTTAAAATAATTAATTAATTTAATTAAAATTCTTGCTTTATAGAATCACGTTATTAAAAATACAAAAATTGCTATGCTAATAATGTTATTTATTTTTGAAATTTTTTTTATGTTGTTACAAGTTATTCGATTTATTTCTCCAGTAGGCCTAAATAACGTCTCACAATCAGCATTCTTTCGATGTTTGTGGAAAATGAATTAATATTAGGAATGCAAAGAATTATTCAATCTGAATTGGTTATCATGGTAATAAACACAGCTTGTTCTGGCTGTTTTCGTATTCCGCCATTTATCTTTTGTTTATAAACCAGAGAGCTCTGTAGCCAGCTCTCCCCCGACCTCAGCGGCTTCGCCACTCGCTCTCCATAAACACTGGAAGCAAGTGAGAACAGATAATTGTATACTCTGACATTTTTGCGGACATTACGATTGGTTAGGACAGAGGCACTTGCATCAGGGTACTGTGGTGGGGGTAGTGGTGACCTGGTTCCTGACGCATGCGCATTAGGACCAGAGTTTTTGCGTAAAGGACAGGAATTGTTTTATGTAATGAAGGTATACATAGGCATGAGTTATCTAGAAGTGATGTTTCCTTACAATATAATATGTACTGTCCGCGAGAGCTAAGAAGTCTCCTGAGCCAGGACGGTATGCAGCAGTGTTCGTATGTTACCGCACGGCATTTGCAGGCGCTCCGCGTTGTCCAAACATTTCGCGCCGCATACTTTAATGTGGCATCCCTGTAGAACAGTCGTTAAGTGCAGGGCTATAGAATACAAGTGCTAGGCCAGTCCGCCACGGAAAGCTATGTTCTATTTTTTATTTTTGTCATCAATAATTTTATTACTCTAGGTTTAAATTTGATTATAATTATTTGTATATTATATATTTATTTATACCTAATTATTCTGAAAATTTTAAGTGCATTTTGCTAGTAAAGATTTTTGTTTTAACATTTTAACTTAAAGCTGCATAAGAAATTACTTGAGGACATTGGTAACTTTTTAACATAAAGTAATCTCGCTTGCAACACTTACATTAAATAAACAATGTTTTTTAATGTTTATTTTAATTTGAAGCTGAGTACTTAAAATTTAATGTTTTTTAATTTTGAGTTATCAATAATTACCTGTACTCTAAGTTTAAATCTTATTATTATTATTTATATATTATATATTTATTTATTTATATCTCATCATTCTGAAAATGTTTGTTTGAATGTTTTTTGTTAGTAAAGGTGTTTCTTGGAATATTCAAGTAGCTAAGATAAGGCTAAGTGATAATCTAAAACGTAGTTAAAAACTTAATTTATTTCAAAATATTTTACTGCAATTTTAATTAATTGTTTTAAATTAATTTGACTTGCTGTACACTAAATTGATGTCTCCAACTAAATCACAGTAATTCATTTGCAAAAGTTCACTTGTATTCATGCAGAGGTGTATTGTAGTAAAATCCCATCTTGTATGTTTTGTTGTATTTGTGAGTGTTTCGAAGATGTGGTATTTATACAATGTCATTAAATTCGTACAATAATAATTACAGTACAAACGCTGCAATAATTTTACATGTACTTTATTGCTATTTAATACAGTAGTTTTTCTTTTTTTAGCGACCTCTAATAATCAAAACCGCGAATACCAAGCCCGCAAATGTCGAGGGATTTACTGTATATCAGTTTTTTTAGTAGGCCTATCAACAAGCTTTTGCTAGTTTTATGTATACATTTAAAATGGTTTACAATTTAATATTGTACAGTAATTTAAGAACTTGTAAACAATATGTGCATAAGTATAAATATAATCTTACTTGTAAATACAATAACGGTTTTTCTTACTGCCTAACTGTACAAACTTTTACAGTAACAGCTTTTTTTCTTAACAACAAACTTTTTTTGTAGTAATCCTATACTGTAATACAAGTTAATTTTTAAAACTGGAAGGCTTATCAAACCTTAATGGTTTTCTCAACACTATTAATACAATTAAATAGCTACAATAAAGTAAAATCTCAATTGGCTATTTTACATGTTTTGCCACAGTGAATGTGACCGCAGAATGCCGTGTGCAACGTAAGCTTAGCGCCGACTCAGATAAGCGCCTGCAATTTTTGAATAGGCCTTAACTCTCGCGGACAGTATTATCGTTCATGCGATTGTTTTGACGGCTACACCATCCGATACTGAATTAAAAGGGCTATAAAAGAGGTGTCTTGATAGCAATAATTAAAATGTTCAAAATACTATAATTCAAGTTTTAAAATTTCAAACGCCCGCCATTTTGAAACGCTTGATTGCATACAATCGTGTATTTTTCTTAAAATATATCATTGTTAGGTTAAACTTCACACCGCGTTTGAACACAATCGGTCAATCAGTTCTCAAAATACAAATTACTTAGGAAATAAACAAAATGGCGGCTAGTGGGAAAGCAAAGCGTTTTTGGAAACATGCCCAATTGAATTTTTTTTCTCTTTCTTATGTACTTAATAATATCCTAGAATATTGCAGAGTCTTTACGAAACATCCTGTTTATAGAAAGTTTTTTAACTTATTTTCAGAAACAAAAATAATGAAAGGGACTTTATCAACAATCTGTATATTAATTATAGCAATAAAAACAGTTTAAGTTCGAGCAACAAATTTGTATTCTACCCGCTGCTAGTGCCAGTAATAGCACGGTGTTTAATTCCGGACTTGTTTCTTCTACGGAATACTGATAAAGTATAATTATATTAATTTCCCTTAGGTGCCCATTATACATACGTTGCTGGCGCTGATTTAGTAAAGATGAATTCAAAAATGATGCGCTTTTGTATAAAACTCTTTCTGCTCGTTTTAGATTATAAACTTATTTCTAAAACATAAACTTTTACCAAAGCGTTTACTTTAGGTTCATTTGCATTTAAACAGTAAACCGTCTGCCATTTTACTACTTGAGGCGGGGATTAGGTATTGTATTTGAATATAACGCGCTCTGTGGTACTTATTGCGTTGGGAATTGTACACTTTTAAAATTAAAAAGTAAATGTGTGTGGTCGTGGGACCCCCGTCAGGAACGAAGTTCATCATGCCTTTTATTCAATTCATTTACCAGCCTTAACGGCAACATACACACATAATTTTAATCTTTCAATTGCCTTTTACTATTAGTTTGTTTTTTATACAAATGTTTACTGTTTACATACGTTTAATGTTAATAAGGGTGTAGAATTAATTAAAGCCAAGATGGTAAACACAGTTAAACGTCCATCCATTGTAAATACAATCAATAAACATAAAATGTTGGTTCACCCGTCTAGGCCTAACTTGGAATTATTGCGTGCATGTTTAATTTATTTTACCTGTCTTAACGGCAACATACATACAATAATTTTAGGTTATTCCTAGACTTAAAAATACTTTCTAGGCCTAACCTAAAAAATGTCATTGCTTGACGATAATATCTGAACTACGCCGGACGGAACCGACCGTCTCTTAATTTAAATTGATGAACTAAAACAGCTGTTTCTTGAATGTGTTCACATTCATTGCCATAGCAACCAATTAATAACACTTTTTTTCGTTACGCATTACATTTTCTATTTGTTAACTCCTACTGCAACCCGCGTTAAGGAACTCCGTTCCAGAAATGCGTGGATAAACGTACACTGGTATTTTCCTCTTCTTAGTGGGTCGATAAAAAGTAAAGGTGATTGTATTAAGTATCATACATTTTAAGGTATATTTTATGGTAATTATGTAGGACAAAGCAGCCATATAAAGTCGCACTTTTTGATATTCTTAAAATACATATTGAACTGAAATGCAAATAGTTTGACCACACAGCTGAACCTCTCACGTGTGTTGAACGAATTTCCAAAATTTACTTTATATGTTTTAGGATTTCAACCAACTATTCGAGAAATGTAGCTTCTCAAATATGTGTACGCCTGTGTATACGACATATATTAGCAGACTTTGTTTGCACCTAAGCCTCCAGTTTCGACCTTACGGCCTTGGGTTATGGGCTGTTTCGCTTCGCTCGCAGCGTACAAACTCGGCCGTCGGCCTCGGATAAAAGATGCCCCAACGGTAATATCCCTTACGGGTATTTTTATGGTATTTTATTTGTTGACCGATTTCGGGGGAACCAAGCGAGCTATAAGGTCGTGTAAAAAACAAAACGTGCAGAATAATATCCTACATTCAATTCTTTAGATAAAACTCTAAAAAGTTTCATTCTCGTAAGAAAAGTTAAAAAAAAATATAGTTACTTCCGGTCAAAAAGTGTACTTCCGGTTGTTTTATTTGTTTGGCTGGCGATCTTTTCCAAGCGACTTAGACAACCGACGTGTGTACCAAATTTGGACCAAATCGGACTTAAAATGCGGCCGCTGTAGTGCGAACACATAATTATATACATATATATAATTTTAATGACACCCCAAAACGTGTTCTGGGTACTATGATCGGTGCTCATTTACTACTCCCGAACTTGGTTCTTACCATAAGGGTCACTGCAATAGCTCATTTTTACTATGGAAATTCGCTAATAAAATTTCCAACGACACCTCAAAACGTGTTCTGGGGACCATGATCGGTGCTCATTTACTACTCAACACCTTAGGTATTACCATCAGGGTCAGTGCAATAGCTCATTTTTCCCAAGGAAATTCGCTAATAAAATTTCTAACGACACCCCAAAACGTTAAAATTGTCATTAAAAGTTGTAACTAAAAACGTTATTTTTAATGACGTTGTAATTAAAAAACGTTTAATTTTTTTAATGAATTTTTTCATTTTTTAAAACATTGTTAACGAAGAGTCAACACTATTAGATGGGATGTGATAGTACATGTGGGGGTGAAACTGGGATATTATCCGTTTCCGAAAGAATGTCGGCTGCAGGATTCAACATTTCTTGGATGGTAGCTATAAAATAACGTCCCCATGTCATCGTCGAATAAAACGTCGGAAAATACTTTTCCCACATATGTACATGTTGCTGTTGACCTAGCAGACGATCAAGAAATGATAATTACTGTAATTGTGCAATAAAGTACTATTTATTATTATATTATTATTATTACTTTTCCCACATATGACAACATTTGGGGATCGTATTTTCTCGACTCGTCCGATTTGTGTTGACCGTAAGCAAAATAAGAATCTGCCAAATCATTAGTCGACTTCGACATTTCAACGGATCATCCAGGATCCCAAGTTCTTCGTCATGATCAAATATTTGTACTTTTTTTTAATCACGATTTCTACAGGTGATTACTTGTCGGCGAGAAAATTGTAACTTTCAAACGCAAACCACTTTTTAATCCTACATTTCTTAGCCGCCATTAAGTTACTAAAATATTCATTTTATTTGAAAGTGTTTTGGTATATGGTGTTGTTATAAATAGTGTTATCAACTCCTATAAAAGCGAGCGTACGTCCGTACGTACGCACGTAAGTAACATATAATATAACAGCTGATTCCACCCATCATCTGTAACACTTAAACGAACCCAGTGTAGATTATAGTTTGGGGTTATGTTTACAACTTCAATCGTAATAATTTCTTGTGAAGTTGATTTTTTTTAATATGAGTTATAGAACTAAGTTATGCTATAATATACATTATAATAATTGCTTTGAGGTTATAAACTGTATATAAATACAGCCTTTTAACATCAATATATTTATTTATATAAATTTAAAGAAGAGGTATCTACTCGTTTAACTTCGGAAACATTCTTACATCTTCGTATAACATATAAACATATTAGATTATTAATTTCTTCACTATAATATTATTAATAACTTCTAAATCATTTGATCTATCATTATGAAATAAAAAGCAATTGAAAGATAGTATTTTTATCTCTCTTTAAATATATAATAACGTATGTAAATAAAAATGTTTAACAAACAGGCCTACAGTTTTATAATCCTTATTATTGTACACATTTACCGAGTTAAAAATCCTCGTTGCATAGTTAGGTAGGACTAGATAAGTAGGCGCCTTAATGTTGTTTTTAAATAGTTTGTTTTTAAATTATATATTTCTGACGTGTATATAATTAATCAGTCTCTGACTTTTCACGGCGGCTTACTAGTTAATCAAATAGATGGTTACTTGTAATTTAAAAAATATGATTGCTTACCTAAACCAGTTATCCTGCTTTTCTCTTCTAAAGATTTTACACTCCTGTACGTTCCCATCAAAGTTTTCATTTTTATTTTTAAAGTCGATGCCGAGGTTTTTATTATTTCGCTTATTTTTCTCCAAAAAATCTTCTCTTTTGTTTTATTCCTATAGTTTTTGTTTTTTGTATTATTAAAGGATAATTTGTATACAATTTATTTAAATGAATTGACTTGCTATGGGTTTTCCGCACACGAGTATTTAGTGTGAATCACGTTTAATGCGTCCAGTTTACCGGTGAGGGTGAGGCGGCCTACCGAATGAAATGGATTGGCGAGGATTTGGTGTGGAACTAGCGAAGATGCCTAACGAGTAAAACTCTCTCTAAACCCGGCTTTACGCAAGAGCTGTTCAAGGCTCTATGCTCGCTCATATGTCAAGGGGTTAGGTATGCAATTTAACTACAAGTTATAATGTTATACAACACAAAACAATTATTTTTCCTACACTTGGCTGTACAACCTATATATTATACAGTACTACTTATATTTTCCTTTATAACTTAGCCAAAAACAGCACATTTATCCACCTGAGCTATTGTATAACCTCTTTAAGCTAATATAGATATAAATAATAGTTATTAATAAACAAAAACTGTACGTTAATCAGCTTCGTTTATACGTACATTTTAGGGTTGAAATTAACTATTTTGGAAATTAGTCTACCATTATAGTATAATTCTACTATACTATTACTATAGTAACATTATATTATTAATATAATTCTACTATACTATTACTATACTTTAACATTATATTATTAATATAATTCTACTATACTATTAATATACTAACATTATATTATTAATATAATTCTACTATACCATTACTATAGTAACATTATATTACTAATACAATTCTACTATACTATTATTACTAGAGTACCATTATATTATTAATATAGTTCTACTATACTGTTACTATAGTACCATTATATTATTAATATAGTTCTACTATACTGTTACTATAGTAACATTATATTATTAATAAAATTCCACTATACTATTATTACTATAGTACCATTATATTATTAATATAGTTCTACTATACTGTTACTATAGTACCATTATATTATTAATATAGTTCTACTATACTGTTACTATAGTAGAATTATATTATTAATATAATTCTACTATACTATTATTACTATAGTACCATTATATTATTAATATAGTTCTACTATACTGTTA
>JAGFPH010009896.1:10371-21098 GCA_018207615.1 Philaenus spumarius | reverse complement strand
GCATGCATACTGATATTTAGATTTGCTTGATTAAACTACAACGTACAATACACATGGATGCAGTAGGTTACAGCCTTACTCTCTTGTGAGCTTGATCTGATCTATTAAATAAGAAAACTACGAAGGTTCAACAAAAATACTTTACTTTACCAAAACAAAATCATCTTACATCCTATAATATTTTACAAGGGTAACTATATCAACATTTTAAAAATAAGCATGGAAATTGTTGTTTAACACGTTCATTGCTACGCGAATTTCGTATTTCCTATGCTAGGAGCTGACCTTTTATTTTTAATATTTATAGCCTAAATGAGTAGAAATTGCTTTATTGTTTAACCTTTCTACGTAATAATCACTAATATTTTAAAGCGGATGCACATGTGCGTCCATAGCACATAGGCTTAAATTTGGCGTGCGAGGCATGCAATGCTCTGTGTATTGAAAATACTCCCAATATGGGGGTTGGCATGCGAAGCACGCAATGCACTGTGTGTTTAAAATACTTACAATAAGGAGCTTGGCGTGCGAAGCACGCAATGCACTGTGTATTGAAAATACTCCCAATACGGGGGTTGGCGCGCAATGTACTGTCACCCCCCCCCCAGAAAAGTTTTCCTTGCTACAGCCTTGTTATTCTATATCAATAACATAAGTCGCCTTCCTGTATTTTGTAACTTTTCGATCTGAATGTGTTTTCCCTTCCAATAAACACAATTTCTCTCCTTTCCCTGTTACATAATGCAAGCTGACGGTTGTCCCTCAAAGGCAATAAAATGTTGCGCGGTAACGTAGCCTTACGTCAACTGTTGTACGTTGCAGCTGCATTTTCTATTAGCTTCATTTGTATCGTAGACTTTGGCAATTTGTGTGCATGGAGAATTTAAGAAACTAACAGTTTAAAATTATAGTCGATTCAATTAATAATAATAGTGGATTGTGTTTTATTTTATCTTGAAATTTTCAAACAAACCCCAAAAAATTATAATAGTAACAAATATATTCAACAATATAAGTCTGTTTTTATCCCCAAAAGTACAAAACCGTCTGATTGGTCAGCACTGCGTGTTATGTGAAGACCCAGTATTTAATTTGTTGAGGAAAAAAATTAATGCAATTCTTTGAAATTATTGCCTTTGCTGTTACTTTTAAATAAGACCGTATCCCTATATTTAAAAACATATAAAAATAGTTTAACATTATAATCTGACTTTTAAATACTGCCAAAGCATTTACAAACTTACGCTCACACAATTAACACATATGCATGCATGCACATATATTCATTGATGAAAAAATCATACTTAAGCCTAGCTCGCACTAGGGCGCACGGCATGGACGACATTTTTAAGGGGTGCGCGCATTAGCCACGGACGGACGGACAACCGCGCATCCGCAATTTAGGACAATCTGCGAGCTTTACTGTGAGAGTACACATAATGGATTTAGATGAGGTAGTGGTGATAGTTAGTTTAATTTTGGCAGAAGAATAAGAAGAGACTAGACAGAGAAAGCCCAGATTTTGGGTACACAACATAAGCAGAAAAGACTAAGTTTTGGTGAGTTGAACACCTTGTTTCCTAATTCTGTAGATTAAGATGAGAAGTTTTTTCAGTACTTCCGAATAACTCCCTGGAAGTTTGAATGTCTTCTAGACATTCTAGAAGGTAAACTATTCAGGGAAAACCCCAAGTTTCGAAGTCCAGTTCAACCAAAAGAAAGGCTAACGATTTGTTTGAGGTAATAGGAATGAAATAAAACGTTAAAAAATATTGGTGTTATATAAATAATTGTTAAATAGAAAATCACACACAGACCGACATATTGAAATTAATAGTTTTACCTTCATTTTCTTACTTTTTGCGTGTATCGTAAACTCTGTAATAAAACTTTTAGAAAGAAAACAGAAAACATACTTTATCTACAAAACGACTGTCATAAATTCTATGTCAGTTTAGAAAATCAGAAATATCTTTAAAATTATTGAAGTAACAATTATTCAAGTAGTCTCTTATGTAGTAAGTGAAATAACGTGAAAGTAACATTATTTGTTTTAGGCTATATACTGCAAAGTAATAAGTTGTGCAGTATATAATTATACAAAAATTACTTTTACGTTATTTTACGTGAAACTGAAAGAATTATAATATGAAAATAAAACTAAATACTTCATTTGGTCCGGGTATTTTTCCACAAGCACAATCAACTTAGACACATCCATCCTCTTACTTTTGCACTGCGATCAACGGAGAACGGCGCGTGCAGCCCGCCCAGTCGGTGTGCGGAATTGAGGATGCGTCATCGGTACGGCCGGTACAGCAGCTCGGAAATGTCCAAAAGTTCGATCTCCAAAGCCGAGCGCGCACTAGGGCGGCACGGCAAGAAATGACGGCAGTAACGGCAATTTTCAAAAGTAAATAACATTGAATGTAATGTGGTTGCGCCCACTACGGTGGAACGGCCGGCAACGGATGACCGGCACCTTCCGCCGTTTGTTAAAAAGTCCGGGAGATCGAACTTTTGGGCATTTCCGAGCTGCCATACCGGCCGTACGGATGACGCATCCTCACTTCCGCCGTTCTCCCCTGATCGCAGTGCACTTACCAACAAGTAGGAAGATGGATGTGTCTAAGTTGATTGTGCTTGTGGAAAAATACCCGGAATTATACAACATGCGACATCCGGAATATTTTAATAACGTCAGACTTGAAAATGGGAAGAGATCGGTGCTACTATGAAACAGTCAGGTAAGTTCTAACCCTACAACTGTCCATGCTAATTTTTTGCAACGCCAAGCCATTTCGATGCGTGTGAGGAAATAATGAGGATCCGTCCAGACTCAAGAACTTCCTCCTCTATATTAATTATGTGTACTCTCACAGTATAGCTTGCAGACTGTCCTAATTGCGGATTTGCGGTTGTCCCGTCCGTCCGTGTCTAGTGCGCGCACCCCCTCTTAAAAATGTAGTCCGTGCCGTGCCGCCCTATCTGCGCGCTAGGCTTAATACTTTTTAACAAACGGCGGAAGGTGTCGGTCATCCGTTGCCGGCCGTTCCGCCGTAGTGGGCGCAGCCACATTACATTCAATGTTATTTACTTTTAAAAATTGCCGTGACGGCCGTCCGTCCGTGTCGTGGCCGCCCTAGTGCGCGCTAGGCTTGGGTGTTCGGTCAAGCGCAAACTCCAGAAAATAACTCACATGCTGGTATCACTTGAGTCGTTGAATGCAACAAGCTCTACTGCAGCGTTGATTGTAAGGGAACTTCGACGCTTGGAGCAGCAGAGAAGAACGTTTCAAATGGCTTAAGTAGCAAGGCCAATAGAGAAAAAAAAAGGAAACTTTCTTATTGAATTTAACAACAAGCGACATCTTCAGTGACTTTAAGGGTAGCACGTAGGTATGTAAAATACAAAAACTATCAGGCAAGGAGATTTTGCGCATTTTTAATAAACAAAAATAACAATAAATTAGGACTTTTTGGGTTTTTCGTTGATATTATAAAATGTTATGAATGGATCGCGATATTTCCAATGGGACATTTGTAGAGAATTAAACAACCTACAATCCGTTTTTTTATATACCCCGATCGGACCATTTTTCACCGAGAAAACTAGGAAAAACGGTTAAAAATAACCATTTTTCAAAAGTTCATATCTTTGTTGATTTACAATATTAAGGGAAGAACGTTAGGAAAATGATTTTTTATTACATGTACTTCAAACAGGCGGAAAATGCAATTGTTCACATTAATAGTATTTCCAGAATTACAGTATAAACAAATTAGGCCATTATCTAGCAAAATGCGCCCTATTATCTGAGTGGTCCGATTTAAATTTATCACACTGATTATGAAAGTAGACATTAAAACTGCAATTCGTGTATCTCTGATTTTTGTAAATTGTTGATAAAGTATGATAAAAATTCTAGCGAACATAACGCTAAACGAGAAAATTTGCTACCAACTGCGACAGAGGCAGAGGTAGTGGGGAACCAACAGCTGTGGAGAGCTGATGCGCGCAGCCTGCCGTTCTCTTCTCCTCCGCAATTGGTAAGTTACTACATTTTCTTACCAATAACAAACAAAGAACTACCTCCTCTAGGAGATGTCTTACCTTCATAGTTCTTATTATTAAAATTTAAAAATTTAACTGTCAAAGTCATTTTTAAAGGTACTAATAAATAGCAAATAAATTCTCAATTACTGTCAACAATTTTAAAGTTAAATTCATAAATGAACTTTAAATTTATTAATTTAACTAATAACTAAACCTAATAAATTAGTTTCAAATTGTATACGATAGTGTAAAATCCAACTATAGAAACAAATAAATATGACATGATACGAAACATTTCTTAAATTTTTGTACTTATTACAAAGGAAAATTTTAATAAAGTTGGGATTTTTTCTGCGTAAACAGCCCAGTTTGGACCTAATGAGCACTAGCTAGAGACGGGGTTCGAATAAACATTAACAAATATTGTGTTTATTAAAATTATTGTCATGTTTTTTATCTTTGTACTCCTAACTTTGTAATTTTATTGTAGAAACACAAAAAATGTTTTGAACCGGTAATTAGATTTCGTCGAAAATGTGCAAGAAAACGTCCACTAAAAAAAAGCACAGAGGCTGCAAAAAAAGAAAAACATTCTCACATTTATTACAACATATGTAATTGAATTGTCACTCACTTTTATGCTTCAGACAGGACGAGTCTTTCCATTAGTCCATTGTGATTTATAGTTCGTGAAGATTGTTTATTTTCTTCAGAAAATATACAATGTCCAATCTTTTCATCGGTCAAAAACTCAGTTCCATTAACATTTCATTTACACTATGAGTTTTCAGAACATAATGTTCCCAATATTAATAATCAACTCCTATAAAAACGAGTGTATATCCGTACGTACATACATACTTACGTGCGTACGTGAGTAACATGTAATATAACAGCTGATTTCTCCCATCATCTGTAATACTTAAACAGAACCCAGCGTAGATTATACTTTTGGGGGTTATGTTTACAACTTCAATCCTTATAATTTCTTGGGAAATTGATTTTTTTAAATATGAGTTGTAGAACTAATGTATGCTCCAATACGTTATAAGATTTACTTTGAGGATATAAACTGAATATAAATACAACCTTTTATCATCAATAAATCTATATATATAAAAAATTAACTGGGTGTGCCTAAGACCACACGTTGGAAGTGATAACTTCTATGACTACGGGGATTTTTAACTCGGTAAATGTGTACAATTATAAGGATTATAAAACGGTAGGCCTATTTGTTCAAATTGTTTATTTATATCCGTTATTATATATTTAAAGAAAGGTGAAAATATTATCTTTTAGTTACCTTTTATTTCATATTGATAGATCAAATGATTTAGAAGTTGTTAATATTACAGTAAAGAAATTAATAATCAAATATGTTATACAAAGATGTACGAATGTT
This sequence comes from Philaenus spumarius, assembly GCA_018207615.1. Taxonomy (NCBI): domain Eukaryota; kingdom Metazoa; phylum Arthropoda; class Insecta; order Hemiptera; family Aphrophoridae; genus Philaenus; species Philaenus spumarius. The sequence continues at coordinate 15,637 of JAGFPH010009896.1, read as the reverse complement.
TGCGAAGTTAAACAGTAGGTATCCTTCTTTAAAATTGTATAAACGAATATATTGATGATCAAAGGTTAGTTTTATATACAGTTTATAACCCCAAAGCAAATCTTATAACGTGTAGAAGCCCATATAACTTATAGTTATAGAAGCCTACATTAGTTGTATAACTAATATATAAGAAAATTAACATCACAAGAAATTTTAATGGTTGAAGTTGTAAACATAACCCCAAAATATAATCTACGCTGGGTTTTGTTTAAGAATTACAGATGATGGGCGAAATCAGCTGTTATATTATATTAACTAATTCTTATGTGTTAATTTGATTGCTATGCTAATAAATGTAAATAATGTATTAATAATATTCCCTCTCCACGATCTGACTTGTGTCTAAACAAAAGCGTGACGCGAGATCTCGCGAGAAATCTGGCGTGATGCGAGATCTCGCGGGAAATCTGGCGTGATGCAAGAGCTCGCGAGAAATCTGGCGTGACGCGAGATCTCGCGGGAAATCTGGCGTGATGCAAGATCTCGCGAGAAATCTGGCGTGACGCGAGATTTCGAAAACATAGCCAAGTCGAAAGTGCCCAACGGGCCAATAGAAGTTATCACTTCAAAAATGAATTGCTGTTCGTTAGTCTCGCTAAAACTCGAGAACGGCTGGACCGATTTGGCTAATTTTGGTCTTAAAATGTTTGCAGTAGTTCATAGAAGGTTTATACGTAAAGAAAAATTTGAAAAGTTCCCGAAAAAGTTTCAAATTTGGAAGAAACTCAACAGCCTTTACTGTATGAACTCAAAATGATAGCTTACAAAAACAGCTGTTCGTATAAAAAGCTTAGAAACACGTTATGTTTGTTTACAATCATTACCATAGCAACATTACTTAGAAAATTTATAACAACTTTAATACTCTTCAAAAATAACAGCTTTTTAAGGTTAGATTGAAAAACTATAAACAAACACAAGGAAAAATCAACGAAAAATGCTTACAGAATTATAATTCAACTCAAACATTGGTTATTAAATATCTATATAGGCCTACTTAGAGATATGCTGTTTAAAATATTGTTTATATAAAATATATCATAACTATGAATTTTTTAATACTTTTCAAAACATATTTTCGCTATCAATAATAATAATAACTAACAAATTATTTGACACCCTGCATAACCATAAACATACACGAGTTTAAACATATTATATTGAAAACTAAACAAACAATCTGAATTAAACTAAATGCCATTAAAATATCACATTCGTAGCTTTATTTCGATATATAATTGTATTTTTAACTACTAAACAATATCTTATACTAATTAGGCCTATACATTTAAAATTACAAACTCTATTTGAACCAGTTTGTTACATCCTAAATTAACGCGGATGTTACAAAGTGATTCAAATAGCTTTTCTATGACCCCAAGCTAATTTAAACCCTCGCTAAGAAAGGGTTAAAAGAAATTCGAAATTTTAGGGCGGTTTGGGGGGGGTCAAAGTTACTAAAATTCCCTATAAGAACGAATTGAAATGACATTTGGTACGTAACTTCCTTTTAGGCTGTAGGTGCTCGCAACATTGTCAATGAAATTAAGTGAAAGTCAAAATTAGTAAAAACTATAAATTAAAACGATATATTTAAAGCTTTTTCATGTTAGATAGTAGTTTACAGGAATACAATTTTCAGTGTTTTCTTAAATAGCGTTGACTTCTTTTCATGACCACAGTAGGATACGCACGGGTATTCAACGAACACTTAAAAAGAATACAATTACATCAAAAAGACTGAAAATAATAGCAACCGCGGGCAACGCCGTACGGGTCAGCTAGTTAGTTATTACAAATTTAAATAATACCTATTCGTTTAACTTCGGAAACATTCGTATATGTTCGTTTAATATATTCGATTATTAATTTATTCATTATAATATTAATAAATTCTAAATCATTTTATCTATCAATACGAAATAAAAAAACAATTCAAAGATAATATTTTTGTCTTTCTTTAGATGTGTAATAATGTATATAAATAAAAAATGTTATTAAATAGGCCTACAGTTTTATAATCGTAGGTACACGTTTACCGAGTTAAAATTCCCCTTCAGCATAGTTAGGCCTAGATGAAGTCAGTTGTTCTTAAATAGCGTTTTATTTTTAATAATGTATTTCTGATGTTTATCTAATTATTAATCTACCTGGGATTTTTCACGGAGGCTTACTATAGATGGATTTATTAGACGGCGACCTATTTTGAGTTCTTGTGCGAGAGAGAAGGAGATAGTGGTGAGGGACGGTATCACTTTCCCTTAATGTGGCAAACTAAGCAGAGCACCGGCCGGCATGTCGATGGTGGTGGGGAACCTTCAACGACCTCCCCTACAGGCGCCAGATTTTTCGCGCAGATCGCCGTTAAATAAATCTATCTATAGTACAATGTAATGTTATAGCCACGTAAACAGTCCAGAGCGTTGATATTTTCAAGATGTCTGCTAAAGCTTCGCAATTCTTTGACATATTGTATATCACTGTTAATCTTCTCTTTACGGACGTTACTTCTCGGGTTATATTTATTTTATGACTTTTTGCATCAAGCTCCAACTCCTTTAATTTTACCAACAACTTCTCATCACCGCGTTTTTTCGCGTAATCATGACAGTCCGTGATTTTCACTTGTCACAGACATGGTTCCAATCTATATAAATCAACGTATGCTTCAATAATTATATTGCACTTCCAGTTTGACATTATGTAGAAAAAACCACAAGTAAAAAAACAGCAACACAAGCGCGACTACACTCTTTCTCCTGAGGCACCGAAACCACTGAACTGAAACCTGTGCAGGTGTTTGATGAGCCACACACACGCTCCGGTAAGGACAACTGTGCAGGTAAAAACAATTTAATTTCGATTCTTCCTCGATCACGAAACCTGTGCAGTTTTACCTGCTGCATACACGTTTCTTTTTAACTGTACAGGTCAACTGTGCAGGTAAACCGAAGCGTATATTGCTGGCCCTACTCTTTCTTTTCAACTGCCGGTTGAAGGGGAAAGGTTTCACTTGTCACCTGAACTGAACCAGGTAAATTTACCCTACCGAGCCTAAACAAGTTTCACTTCGCTCCTATTTTTCCAAACTACGAAAAGAAAAAGTTGTTTTGACCAAAAAATAAATAGCCCATATATTAATCTGGATTTATTCAATACCTTTTCATTTCATCAATTTAGAGGAGGTGAAAACTCAGAAATAAGGCAAAATTGTAAATTTACTTACTTATCAGAAACTGATCAAGTAAATGGTCTATAGTAAAGTTTCTTTAGACATGGTCGAGTCAAGTGGTTTTTTCATATTCTCATTCTGTATACCTTTAAATTTAAAAAAACCCATCAATTATAATATTTTCTGTAAATGGCTTAAGCAACACCGTTAATAATATAATAAATACTATAATAAATAATGCTTTTCTTTTTCTATATCTCATTTTATTTTCTATTTCCTTAAATTATAACAGCACACGTTTGCATTAAAACGTGCAGTACAAAATTAAAATTAATTGTTAATTTAAAATTATTACATTATTCGATTGTTCGATTTTATGTTACTTCTAATCGATCTTGAAGTCAGACTAAAAATAATGTAAATTAAACTATTATAAGTACTGCAATATGTTGTTTCGTAAACATTTATTTATTGAATAAGAAAGTCTGAAAACTAAAACATTCATAATAAATCTTGGAATGTAATCGACTTAAACAACGCCTCGTGGTTGAATGTCGTGACCGTATTCGAGCAAATTAAAAGGTTAGAAGGTTGCATTTATCGAAGCCTATCGTCGTCATGCAATGAACACATTTTCTCCACAGTGGGGTCGTAGATTTAATCAGTTCATAGCTGTAATTGACAGGCGAGCAAACTTCTGGGCACTGCTACGTTTACATTGTATTCTACGTTAGAACATTGTTAAGTTATATGATTGCTTAGTCGGAAACAGTAGTTGGACTCCGAGATGCAAATATCCCGGCACTTAACTCAGTTTTCAACCAACTCTCGCTAAAGATTTCACTAATCTTATGTTAGTTGCCAGGGAATCATACATTTCATGACAAAGTAATTTTTTTGAGAACTCAGGATATACCAAATATCTGTACGTTGTACATCGAATAGTAAAACTATGACGTAGCAAATACTACAATTAATTCATACATTATTACTTAAACAGTAAATTAACAAGAAACAACACGGGTACAGCAAAATAATAAAATTCACCTAGAGCTAAAATTCTTTTAATTTAAGGGTGAAAGATTTATTTGTTTGATCGATTTTACAGCCTTTATTTAGGACGAAGTTAGGCCCGTCAGGTCCTCTTCTCCGCTTAATGAAAGATGAGAGATTAAAACGGTTTTTGAGAGGTAACATACTCGTACTTTACAAAAGATGGTGCTTACTACTTATTGATGGTTAAGACTTCTTAAGGACACGTTGTTCTTCTTCCGTCAACTTCACTTTATTTTTTCTCTCAATTTACAATTTTCTTTTAATAAAGGTGTAAGGTTAATCATAACCACTAAGGTAAGATGGTTAAATTAATATCTAAATCACTAATATCCTAACCTAGTCCTGTCTAACACAATAATAATTACAGATATAACATTATTTTAGAATTAAAACAGCTGCCAGTGGAAACGTCAGGGTGTACCAGTCTGCATGCCAACAACTACTGGTTATTGTACCAACAATGAAATCTTCAATCGAAGCTACTTTTGGATAAATTGCATTATTTTCTCATAGGATTAACTTGTCTTTGGAATTAATATAAATTTCGGTATTTTTCTATGAATTAGAACGCACATCAGTTTATATTGTCATCAATCAAAGCCATTAAGAACATACAGTGTCGCCTAATTTCACTTACCAGTCCAAATATAGACCGGGCAAACTAGTACGATTTCGAAACGAATAAATACATTTTAGCCTACAGCTCCGATTTGGATGCAGTTTTCTGCATTGTGTTCAGAAAAATACCAGGAAAATGTCTACGTATGACCGGTTTCGGGAGAAATCGGAAATGCATCGCGAGTGCATAAAGTGCATCTAAAAGTGCATAATTTTTTTGAAACCTCTAAAAATGGATGAAAAACAGCGAAAATTGGTACTCGGGGTTTTTTGGGGGCTCATATCTCATTTCTTACCGAAATGCTCCCGGTGCGCCGGGGGACTTTTGGGGGACGATGGGGGAAAATTTATGAAGTTGCGATAGAGACTTGAAAATTT
>JAGFPH010009895.1:29558-43738 GCA_018207615.1 Philaenus spumarius | reverse complement strand
TGTTTTACCCCTCCCTTTTTATGACTTTTCTCAACGTTTTCGACTTCGGCTCGCAATAAAATGCCGAAGTATTGAAATCTTGCGAAAATTCTGAATGTTTTACCCCTCCCTTTTTATGACTTTTCTCAATTTTTTCGACTTCAGGTCGCAATGAAATGCCGAAAAATTGAAATCTTGCGACATTCTAAAAATTTTACCCTCAATTTTTATAACTTTTCTCGACATTTTCGATGTCTCTGAACACGGTAAAGCTTTCTGACAAACGGAAAAAATGTCAAAATTTCATTGGTCTAGATTAGCACATAACTTTGTGCTTTCATGCGGGGTCCTTAATCAGCTGTGTTATGTGTTATTGTTGCTATGGTAACAAAATGTTAACAAATCGTCTAATTTGAGAGGCATTTACAATTAAATATATTAATAAATTACCTTGACTTAAGTCAAGACTAATATAATAAATAGTATTTTGCCCATTTTCAACCCTTAATTTAATTATTTTGTAAAATTCTCTCTTAGTGCATTTCTACATAGTGGTATGAAGTTACCCAAAAAAACTTAAGGTTGTAGCTATCATAGTTTGGGCTGTACGTTGATTATGAATCAGTCAGTCAGTCAGAACTTCTTCTATATACTAATATTATAAAGAGTTAAATTTGTTTTTTTTTTTGTATGTAAGTAGGGGGTAATCTCTGGAATTACTGAACCAGTTTAAAAAAAATAGTTTTAATAATGAAAAGCTACACTAACCCTGAGTAACAGGCGGTAATTCATTTTGATAAATCATTTAAAATTTCAATATTTGTAAATTTAGTCGGGAAAAATCTTAAGTTAGGCCCAGACTGATGAATTAAAACATGTATTTACATTTATTACCATAGCAACCAAATGAATAAAGTAACAGATAAAACAGCTGTTTGCTCCAATACTTCAATTAACAGCTGATTTCAAACTTTGAAGCAATTATTTGCATTTCTAACTTTTAGGCTAGGTTTTTATTCAAGTGTACACCTGAGCCTTGCTGGTTCGTTTAACCTTTATTATAACTGCTGTTATAAAATATAAGAGATAATTAGATTTGAACATTTAACATTATTTACCATCTTAGCTTTGGGGTTGTTATTAATCCTACACCTTTATTATAAAGAAAACTACATGTTTATGTGTATAGAAGGTTCCAACGGGGTTGGCATGCGGAGCACGTAGGGGTTTCCCCTAGTTATACATAGAAGAAATGCTCGTTAAATATCGTAAAATATAGACAGAAAGTTGGTAAACATCTTCCTCTACTTAAAGGATTCTGTTAACCGGCTTACAACTTTGTAACGCGTTTAACGTCTTGTTACTTCAGGTTTGGTCTCAGATAACTGTAATACGAGATTACAAGAATACAATTAGTATTAGACAATTTATTTTGTTAAAAACATTTTTTATTTCAATATTTGTAAATTTAGTCGGAAAAAAATCTTAGGTTAGGCCCAGACTGATGATCCAACACATGTATTTACATTTATTACTATAGCAACCAAATGAATAAAATAACAGATAAAACAGCTGTTTGTTCCAATACTTCAATTGACAGATGATTTCAAACTTTGAAGCAATTATTTGTATTTCTAACTTTTCGGTTAGTTTTTATTTAAGTGTACACCTGAGCTTGCTGGTTCGTGTAACCTTTATTATAACTGCTGTTATAAAATAAATAAGAGATAATTAGATTTGAACATTTAACATTATTTACCATCTTAGCTTTGGGGTTGTTATTAATCGTACACCTTTATTATAAAGGAAACACATGATTATGTGTATAGAAGGTTCCAACGGGGTTGGCATGCGGAGCACGCAGGGGTTTCCCCTAGTTATACATAGAAGAAATGCTCGTTAAATATCGTAAAATATAGACAGAAAGTTGGTAAACATCTCCTCTACTTAAAGGATTCTATTAACCGGCTTACAACTTTGTAACGCGTTGAACGTCTTGTTACTAATACTTAAAGTTTGGTCTCAGATTATAGTAATACCCGATTACAAGAATAGAATTAGTATTAGACAATTTATTTTGTTAAAAACATTTTTTTTTCAATATTTGTAAATTTAGTCGGAAAAATCTTAGGTTAGTCCTAGACTGATGAACAAACAAATGTATTTACATTTATTACTGTAGCAACCAATTGAATAAAATAACAGATAAAACAGCTGTTTGTTCCAATACTTCAATTGACAGATGATTTCAAACTTCGAAGCAATTATTTGCATTTCTAACTTTTAGGTTAGGTTTTTGTTAAAGTGTACACCTGAGCCTTGCTGGTTCGTTTAACCTTTATTATAACTGCTGTTATAAAATATACGAAATCATTTAATTTGAACATTTGACATTATGTACCATTTTAGCTTTGGGGTAATTATTATTCCTACACCATTATTATGAAGAAAACATAACATGATTATGTGTATAGAAGGTTCCAACGGGGTTAGCGTGCGGATCACGCATGGGTTTGTCCTAGTATTTTATAAATACAGATATTGACTGTCAGACATCTGCTTATTGTTTTTAGTAAATCCAGTCAAATCAAAATTTGCATCCCATAAATATTTGTTGGCTGCAAGACAAAAACATTAACTTTTATGAAGAGTTGAAATCTGAGTGTTGATTGCAGGAGAAAGTTTCAAGGCAACCTGTTTGAGCTTCGAAACTGTACTTTTACCAAATTATTAATCTTAACACTCCGAATTAATGGAACCCTGCCCTAATGATGAAGCCGTCTCTAGAGCGTGTTTTGCCTACAGGTGGTCGCGCTAACATTAATAAACCCACTGCATTAGAGAAGAAAAGATTTCCATTAGCTACTTCGAGCGTTCGTAATTAATAACTGTATTTCTGACTAGCAGGAGTACCGCCGCAGATAGACAAAGGAAATACATTTCTTTATCACAAAAACCTTAACGGGATGTACAGGATCGGATTGTATACATTGAAATAAATGAAAAATGTTTAGTAATTTTTTTCGAATTCGGCTTAGTTTAGTCGCAATCTGCCATCTTGTTTTTTTTTTACAAAAACTCACTGTAAATAGATAAGATATTGCAAATTTGGTATATGCGTTTTGTATGTTGCGATCTACACGTGTACCAAAAACGAATAATTTAATTTTAATAATTTTCAAAATGGCGGCCGTTACAAATGTTTAAGTGGGATATCTTGAAACTCGTTAACTTTACAAAACATTTGCAAGAGACGAAATATTTTTCTTTTTTAACGACAGGCAGAATGGCTTTTTGTCCTTTCTGTAGGTCAAATATAACCAAACTATTTAGAAAAAACTGAAAACATAATTACTTGGTAATTGTCTATAACATTTAAAATTAGCGTAAAAGTGGCATTTCAGAGCAATGGGTTTTATCTTATTTATAAAAACTAAGAATTAAAAAAAAATTGGTATTAGGTTAATTTTGGTTGTCGTAGACAATTACCAAGAAATTATGTTTTCAGTTTTTTTCTCGACAACTGTTGGAGTTCCTTCACGCGGGTGGCGGTAGGAGTTAACAAATAAAAAATGTAACGCGTAACGAAAAAAAGTGTTATTAATTGATTGCTATGGCAATGAATGTAAATACATTCAACAAACATGTGTTTTGGTTCATCAATTTAAATTAAGAGACGACCGTTCCCTATATTATCGTCAAGCTCTGAAATACATTCAATAAACATAAAATTTTGATTAATATTACAATAGGTTAATTACCTTGTATTATTCCGTCGACAATCCAAAATGTGTCCTGGTTAGGATGACTGGTTTCAACGGTTATACCGTCATCTTCAGGTCCTTATTTGGTTAATTCCGCCCATTTTATGACTTACAGTCCAATAACATTGTAATTAAATGTATAAATGTGATAATAATATATAGAAGACGACGCCAGTACAGGCGGAATTAAACCAAATAAGGATCTGAAGATGACGGTATAACCGTTGAAACCGGTCATCCTAACCAGGACACATTTTGGATTGTCGACGGAATGATACAAGGTAATTAACCTATTGCAATATTAATCTAATACACAATCCAGGAAGCCAACATACAATATGTTTAAAATAAAATGTTGGTTCATCAGTCTAGGCCTAAAATAAACAGCACACATTAGTGTGTATATTTAGTTTATTTCACGTGCCTTAACGACAACAAACATACAATAATTTTAGGTTAAGCATAGCAAGTAATTTTCAGTCTAGGCATAAACTAAAATAATTATTGTATTAATGTTGCCGTTAAGACAGGTAAAATAAATGAAACACACACACAATAATTTTAGGTTAGGCCTAGACTGATGAACCAAACATTTTATGTTTATTGAACGTACTTACAATGAATGAATGGGCATTTAACTGTGTTTACCATCTCAGTTTTAATGTTATACTTAATTCTACACCTTTATTATAATAATATTGAACGAATGGAAACAGTAAATATTTGTATAAAAAACAAACTAATAATAAACGGCAATTGAAAGACTAAAATTATGTGTGTATGTTGCCGTTAAGGCTATTAAAAGAATTGAAGAAAAGGCGTGATGAACTACGTTCCTGAGGGGGTCTCATGACCGCACACATTTACTTTTTTTTTTTGTAGGTATACCAAGTCTATTTTGATACAGACTGCATACGTTTTGCTCACGAAACTTTGTCCTGCGCTATATTGAACAAAACGATCAATTCTAGTGGTATTATGTTTATAAAAATTGACTCATCAGTGAAGGGACTACGCAATTTCGTACAATGACAGGTGAAACTCACGAACACCTTTTGTTCTACCCTACTCGGGCAGTTTTGTTCTTCAGTCTGTCTGAAAGTTTGTGGTTATGAAGTCGGTTGAATTTCATTAAAAAGTTTAGTATTTTCACTTTCAAAATGATTTATGAGGTTTGTTTAAATACTTAAAGTTTAGCATAAGACAAGATCAAGGGATGCAATGAAGGGGGATGGGGGAGGGGGAACAAAACAGTTTAATCTTGTTAAAACAATATTTCTCCAGTCACAATATTTGATGCGGAAAATCAACTGCTACAGTCCGTGTCTGTAAGTGTAGACCTTGATTTATCAGGCCAAATCTATTGTGAGCTTAACAAGACTTTACCACCTCACATGCAGAATATTTCTCGGTGGTATTTTCTGGTACAGTCTGTTAGGAGTAGTTAGGAAATGGTTAGGTTAGTAGTAGTAGGCGAGGAAAGATAAAGCACTCGACCTCCAAAATTTGATGCGATTAACGGATTGAGATGGGGGTTTTTAGCATTTCCTGCCAAAAATGATCTGAAAAAAATGTACTTACTTTTCATTTTATAATTTTTCAAAATTTCATTTCTGCAGTGCAAAATGCATTCGGGAAAATTCATTTTCATTTATAAAAAATCCATAACATGGTTAATAACACTTGGGATGGACTCAGATTAGGTTCCTGAGGGTTTTCAAGGTCGCTGATCCCGAATATGAACTCCAAATTTGTCCAACGCCGACCTTGAGCTTAGGATTGCTGATGAACGTCATCTCCGAGGCTTCTCCTGAAATTCACGATCAAATGAAACGAAACTTTTTCCCTGGAGGTTTTTTGGGTCGCTGATTCCAAATCTGGCATCGGCGACCACCCCCCGGGTACATTGACGCTATTCCCAGTAACAATCATACAGACGAACCGAAAATCGTATCAGGGGTGATCGCCAATGCCAGATTCGAGAAGAGCGCCTCATAAAAAAACCCCTGATACTATTTTCGGTTCGTTTGTATGAATGTTACAGGGAAACTCCAGGGAATGGCGTCAATGTCCAGGTTCCGGTTCACCAGGTACCCGGGCGGTGGGGGGAGGGGGGCGTCGTCGATGTCAGATTTGAAATCAGCAACAAACAAAACAAATCCAGGGGAGAAGTTTTGTTTCATTTGAGCGTCAATTTAAGGAGAAGCCTCAGAGATGACGTCATCAGCAATTCTAAGCTCCAGATCAGCGATGGACAAATTTAGAGGTCATATTCAGGATCAGCGACCTCGAAAACCACCAGGAACCTGATTTGAGTCCATCCCAAGTGTTATTAACCAAGTTATGGATTTTTTTCTCAGTGACTTCTGAAAATGAATTTTTCCGAATGCATTTTTCACTGCACAAAAGCAATTTTCCAAATATATAAAACTAGCTGGCCCGATATGGCTTTTCACGGATAAACAAAGTTAAATGTCTATTAACAAACAAACAAATAAATATATCAACAAATATATTACACTATGTATTTCTTCTTGGGATTTTTAATCACTTTGACCCCCCCACCAAACCCTTTCTAACATGTCGAATTTTTTGAAAACCATTCTTAGAGAGCACCTAGGGCCCTAGAGGAAGATTTATACCAAATTCCATTACAATTCGTTCGGTTGTTTTTTTTTTAGTAACTTTGACCCCCCCAAACGCCCCTAAAATTTCGAATTTTTTGGAAACCTTTCTTAGCGAGCACCTAAAGCCCTAGAGGAAGCTCCATTCCAAATTTCATTCCAATCCGTTTGGTTATTTTTTTTTTTTTTTGTAACTTTGACCCTCCAAACGCCCCTAAAATTTCGATTTTTTTTTTGAAAACCTTTCTTAGCGAGCACCCACGGCCCTAGAGGAAAAGCTACATGCCCAATTTCATTGCAATCCGTTCGGTAGTTTTTGAGATTTCGTGATGAGTCAGTGAGTGAGTGGTATTTGGATTTTATATATATATATATAGATGAAAAGTAGGAACATTTTTTCAGATAATTTGAAGGGAATGCAAAAAACCCATCTCATTCCGTCCATGACATCAAATTTCGAAGATTTTTGCTCTTTTTGTGCTTTTTTCCTCACCTATAATGTGATAATTGATTAGGTAATGTTTGATGTAAGATTGTTAGAAAAGAGACAGAGCTCGGAAGTAGGAAGTCGAAATGCCTGACATTGCCAAAACACGCAACTTTTAGGTGGTATAAACTTGATCCTGACCTAGAATTAGGCCAGTGCAGGCCAGTCAGTGGAGACACGAAGACCAGCTTTGTCTGATAGTTATAGAATGTTTTTACATGCATTGCCATAGCAACCAATTTGATAAAGCTTTTCCGTTTTGCGTATTTTCTATTTTCAATTGCAATAACAACCAATTAATAATACTTTTTTCGTTCCGCATTACATTGTCTATTAGGCGAGCGGCTAACCCCTAAAATAACGTTAATTTAACTAGTTACTGACCACGGTAGGTGAATGGCTAAATTTGGTGTTACTTCATGTTGTTGAGGATGCTGAATGGTGGAACATTGTCAAAAATGTAACCGTAACCTAAAATGCTAAACATATTTTTTAATGGTGTTTGGCATTTAACATAACTTCGGTCGATCTCAATGGATTCTTTTGAAATTTTTACTGAATAAACTTCACACTATTTTGAAGAAAATGAGACCTGTCACAAGTCTTTAAACAAATTCTGAATTAAGTTATGTATTTCAAGAAGAAAAATCCATGCATTCATGAGTTACATCCTTCTACCGTAAAAGTTGAGTGACAAAGTTTCGATTTTGGCTTTAAACAAAAATTTATATTAAAATGTAGAGCTCGAGGAAGATTTTTTGATAGTTTAAAGTACTAATATGCAATAGAAAAATTATGGTTGAACTTAATAACCAATAATAACTTAAATAACGTTTAGTAACCACCTACAGCCACTGACATTCTTTGAAAATAATTACGTAGTGTAGTTCCATTTATTTTCCAAAGAGCTTTTGAAATATGAAAATGAAACGATGGAAAATTGAGTCCAGATTATTCCGATGTTTAGCAATGGATATACTACAAAAATATTTTTGTTCTTGTAAAGGAAAATGACCGTGTATAACAGATGTTTGTCCATGTATTGAGCTTAAATTAGAATGCTGCGATATTTGTATATGTGATGATTATTGTATTAATAAACTGTAAATTGACCAAACCGTTGTACAGGAATAATGAATTATATCAAACATCTATTTTAAATGTGATTACTTTAACTATTTAGGTTTAAATTTATTTACTGTATAGTTATAATCATCGATATATACTTATGGATCGCGCACTGGGCTATAGAAACCGAGCCGGAATCTGGGGTTGCGTCCGTGGTCTGAAGGCGTCGTAAGTGGGCAAGAACCCGCCCGGCACACACGGTAGGCATTACAATAACGCTGTTCCAACAGTATAAAACTCTGTACATTCTTCAATATGATTATATTTCACAATGCAGTTTTGTTTGCAGTTGTTGGTAACTGTTGATTATCCAATGATTTTTACTTTCTCCACCCTATACGTAGTATATGGAGAAAGTATTGTTTTCGTAAAAATGTTCGAATTTGAATTTTCAGTTGAATTATCTGTTAGTTTATGAAAGACAATGATAATATTTACATGTTAGAAAATAAAATTACTTTGGTCAATTTTTGTCTTATTCCTAAGTTTGATTTTTTGTCATGTCGAAAGTTTTCTGTTTTGAAATATGGTGTGAAATTATTTAAAAAAATAATTGGGTAACAGATTTAATCAAAAATAACTCATGGCTTCCTGTAAATTCATCGTTACCTACATGCCCTTTGAAAATACTACATTTGAAATGGCTACAAACTATCACTGTTAAATTGTAAGAAGTAACACTTTTTTCTGATATTGATAACTTGAGCATGTAGGCGTACTTCACAATTTTAAATACATCCTCACTTGATCTGATTAGTTTTCCTTTAGATATAAAATCAGTGAGGCCTGTATGAGCCCTAAAATCGGATTCACGTGCATAGAGCAAAGAGCTACAGTTGGTACAGTTTATGTTTTTTTCTATACGTCTCACAATCACGCCACAAATATAATATAAAATTTCGTCCTTAAAATTTGAATTACTATAATTTTCCATGACCAATGCGGCACTCTCTATTTCACTATCATTAATAACATAGAGATCGCACTGATTATGACCTAACTCAAGGCCTACGTGTGAGCTAGGGTCAAAGTCAAAGCAGTTAGAATTTTCAGAAGTCCTAACACTATTACGAAACATTAGTTGTCTGACTGCCCACGTGATAAGAACTGTTTGGTATTCGGATTGTCACTGTTTCCACCCCTACTTCTGACTTAGGAAACAAATAGTTCTAAATGATCTTGATTTAGCTTATATCTTAACAAATAATCGAAATCATCTAAAGCTAACAATCTGTCTCTTAAAATGCGAATACTCTTAATATTACTTAAAAATCCTAAAACAAATGTTTTTCTTGCATGATCTAAAACTGATTTGATTTCCAATTTTAAGTGTTGCCAAATAGGAAATAATATATTTTTTCCTTTACTTTATGAATTATTTATGACGACTTATAAAATATGGCTTATAAAAATTAGTTTTTTTTGCCGTATTTCATTTATTTTAGGCCTACTCGTGTAAGATACAGTACAATTTATTAAAAACAACTCTGTAAAACTGCCAAAATGGCCGGGTCACCAATCAAACCCCAATTGGGCACTCTTAGATTTAAAGTTTTTAAATACTGTACTTGTACATTAGGGCAAGCCAGATGCATTGTTGTTAGATATTTCAGTTCAAAATGAATCAATTGAATTGACAGAATAATAAAAGCACTTTTACTTCATTTGTTAGCAAGTTGGTGGTAATCTACAATAACACAGACTATAATTCTGTCTCAATATTACTATTCAGGGACTGCAAAATAAGCTTTAACATGGTTAATAAAATGAGTAGTTTCTTGTGAAAAGAAATGTCGCTGACTTTCGTCCATCTTGAACTACAAAGTGTAAGCAGAGCAGCTCTTAACCATTTGCCACAAAATAAAAACAACACTACAATTAATTAGAACACCAGTTGTGTTAGCCTAGACACTTAAAAACGTATTTATGAGTGGCGAATAATGTCTTTTCCCGCGTGGTCGAAACGTGAAAGGCAGAATGACAGAAAACCGTATAACGCACAAGCGCCAGGTCCAGAGTTCTTGCCCACTTACATCGCCCGCGCGCCCCGGATACTTCCCGCCACACACATCTGTATGCGCTCGGAAAACACAACACTAGTCTTATGGGCAGCGAGCGTTCCAGTAGTATAGTTCGTTGGTTATAATATGTAATATAAAATATATTTTATGCTATCAAATATTAAAGAAAACGAAAAATGATAGTATTTGCATAAAAAGGCAATTTATTTTTTTTTAATCAGTGCGTGCATGAAGTTTGAAATGTCCCCAGCGAGCTTGCGGCGCGCGGAGTCAACGCCGATATTTAAAGTTCAACCATAATTTGTCTATTGTATATTAGAACTTGAAACTCTAAATAAATCTTCCTTGAGCTCTACATTTCAATATAAAATTGATTAAAAAGCCAAACTCGAAACTTTTATGGTGGAAGGATGCAACTCATGAATGCATGAATTTTTCTTTTTTTAATACATAACTTTATTCAGAATTTGTTTGAAGACTTCACACAGCTCTCATTTTCTTCAAAATAGTGTGAAGTTCATTCAGTAAAAAGTTCAAAAGGATCCATTGAGATCGACCGAAATTATATATAGCATGTTAAATGTCAAAAATCATTCAAAAATCTTTTTTCGCATTTTAGGTTACGATTGCATTTTTGACAATTTTCCACCATTTGCAGCTTCAAATAAACTTCACATTCGAATTCAGCATCCTCAAAAATATAAGGTAAAACCAAATTTAGCCATTCTCCAAACTCTGATCACTACCTTACCATTTTGGTGGTTGCCGCTAGCCTATATTTGTTAACTCCTACTATATATTTGTCAAATTTCTCTACTGACCGCTTTACTTCGACCCACATTCTTTACAAGTGAAACATATTAAACATTGCGAACAAAAGTAAGTAATTTAGAGAACCACGCCGTTCGTAATCGAGCCACTCAAACGAAGTATCGAACTTTACAGTCGTGTTTTCACTAAAAGAGACTTCTGTTTTACATTCCATGGTATCGATCTAGCCGGAGAATCGATTAGTCGAAGCAGTAAACCTTCATTACACCCTGAATGGGATGGAGTTAAAGTCTCTAAGGCAGGTGTTTACCTTAATGTGTTTGCAGTTAGTTGAATTACCAACGTGGAACGTATACAACTGTATTGTAAAAGGAATTGTTTAGTGTTAGTAGGTAATCGATCCACTCAAACGAAGTGTCGAACTTTACAGTCGTGTTTTCACTAAAAAAGACTTCTGTTTTACATTCCAGAGTATCGATCTAGCCGGAGAATCGATTAGTCGAAGCAGTAAACCTTCATTACACGCTGAATGGGATGGAGTTAAAGTCGCTAAGGCAGGTGTTTACCTTAATGTGTTTGCAGTTAGTTGAATTACCAACGTGGAAAGTATACAACTGTATTGTAAAAGGAATTGCTTAGTGCTAGTAGGTAATCATTTAACTAGGTGGAACATGTCTGTTAGAGTAATGATATAATACGTTAGATAAATAATTCGATCACGCGACTGAACCGCTGACGTGAGTTGAGCGAATTTACAAAATTAAGTTTATATGTTTTAGGATTTCAACCAACAATTTGTGAAACTGATCTACTCAAGAGGACGCTGAATAGCTGCCTACATGTACTAAATACTTTAGTAGAATTTGTTTGCAAATAAGGACTGCTCAATGTTCTCTACAGGGGTTGAATAATAAAAGGTGTCTTTCAATTTGTAATAAAACATACATTAAAATTGAACAATTTTGAGTTTTTCTAGTCTCTAGTTTTAATGGAATTTTCCTTTGAAATTGTTAAATGGCCGCCATTTTGATATTTATTAACCATTTTTTGCAAATTAAAGTTTCATTCGATTTGAAATGAAAAGGGCTTCAAATTTAGTGTATAGTAAAATTTTGTTTTAGTAGCTGGTTTTCACGGAATTTAACTTTAAAAAGTTTTAATGGCCACCATTTTGAAATTTGATGAGTCTGATCAAAGATATTTTTGGAAAATGTTTACAGCTATAGAGTTAAAGTGTGTACCAAGTTTCATAAAGATTCATACCAAGGGCGTTTGAGTTTTTAATTATTTTAAAACAAATACAAAATGGCGGATTATGGCTAAACTAAGCCGAAATCGAAATATGTTGTTCTATATTTTCTCCTTATTTTTGCATGTAGAATCTGAATCTGCATCGCCAGCCCAACCTTTTTGTAACAACCTGTATAGACGTACACTTTAGAGAGGATTATGCAGTTTTTATTTTGAAGCGTAAAAGCGGCAAATATCAAGGGATTCACTCAAAGTACTATAACTGATTCGGATCAACAGCTTAACGACACAATTTTATGTTACGCCTCTACTGAACCAACAAACGTTTCTTGAATGCATTTACATTTATTAGCACATCGAATAATTCGACCACGCAGCTGAACCGCTGACTTGAGTCGAGCGAATTTCCAACATTAAGTTTAGGACTACATGTTTTAGGGTTTTAACGAACTGTTTGGGAAATTGATCTACTCTAGAAGGCGCTGAATAGCTGCCCTGTGTATGAAATATATTAGTAGAATTCAAAAAATTGTAGCATAGCCCGCTACAAAAATAACTTAAAAAATTGTTAAATTTAAAACAAATTATGGTTTTAGGCTAATTTTATTTGTTGTAGACAATTACCAAGAAATTATGTTTTTAGTTATTTTAGTCTATAACTCGGTTATCCTTTGACCTACTGAAACTACACAAAATGGATTTTGTCTGTCGTTAAACAGGAAAATATTTTGTATCTTGTACATTTTTTGTAAAGTTAACGGTTTTCAAGATATTCCACGTTAAAAATTTGTAACGGCCGCCATTTTGAAAATTATAAAAATAAATTCTTTGTGTTTGGTACACATGTTAATCGTAACATATAAAATGCTTATTCCTAATTTGAACTCGATATCTTATATATTTCCAGAGTTACAGTAAAAAGAGATTTTGTAAAAAAAAACAAAATGGCGGATTACGGCTAAACTAAGAAGAAATCGAAAAAATGTTATGCTACTTTTTCGACTTATTTTTGCATGTAGAATCTGAATCTGCATAGACAGCCCAACCTTTTTGTAACACCCTGTATATCAATAAATATGTTATACTCTGTATTTTTTAAGGGGATTTTTAGTAACTTTGACCCCCATCCCCCCTCCCCTAAAATTTTGAATTTTATCAAAACTTTTCTTAGCGAGCACCTATATAGGAAGAACCTAGAGGAAGTTAAATACCGAATTTCATTCCAATCCATTCAGTGGTTTTTGAGATTTCGTGATGAGTGAGTCAGTGAGTGGTATTTGGATTATATACAGGGTGTCCAGCTTCGACTGTCCGAAACTTCGTGGGCGTATTTGTCTGCTAAAAACAAGCAAATAATGCAATAATGCAATGTGCCCTATCTCTATTCGTTTACTGTCTGTCAGTCTGTATCTGATTTTTACAAATGATTTTTACAAAATACTTAAACTTTTTGGAAGTAGAACAGATGAGGTCAAACTTTGTATACCATTTTTTGCGTAACCTTTTATCTCTGTACTAAAAATTAGAACATTATTTTAATTTTTTTTTAAATGGCGGCCGTTTATAAAATTTTTAATATCAAATATCTCAAAAACCGCTAATTTTACAAAAATTTTACAAGAGACAAAAATGTTTACTTTTTTAATGGCAAACACAATGGTTTTGTATTTCGTCTGTAGCTCAAAGGATAACAGAGATACAGTATTAACAAAAAAAGGGAAAATGTATTTCTTGGTAGTTGTCAACAATACTCAGAATTACTCTAGAAACAAAATATTTTAAAGTTATATTGAGCTAAACTAATAACTTATTTGCATGTTTCGAAAATTTTCTGAGCTGATTCTACTAGCAAAAAAATAATAAAAATTTTCATATATTCATAGGTCTGGAAATGCTTCGTTAGAGAGAGCTGGCGAAAGATTTCACCCGTGTTTCAAATTACTCACAGATCTCAAATCTTTAAAAATAAATTACTAAATTATGAAATATCCACCTTTTAAGTACAAATGTAACTGCAGCCTAATTAAGAAAATCGAATGAGAAATAACAACAATGTGACCATGTTTAAACAAATAAAAGAGTTAGCTGTTTATTAAGACCGAATTTTTCGTTTTGGGTCAAATATCGCATCAATTACTGCAGTTACAGAACTCGG